>LPNX011057838.1:58534-92702 GCA_001517045.1 Pseudotsuga menziesii
TTGGGTTTTTTGAAAAAATATTAATGCCAAGGCCAAATATAGTGCGAAACTTAGGATAAGTGTGTCTTGGGGTTAAATGACTGTTTTGGCTTAGAAAATAAGTGTTTATTTGCCAAAAATAACCACCGGACCACTTAATTATTACAAAATGAAAATTTTCAGTTAAACCATGGTCAAAATGGTTTAATTAATTGAAAATTTTAATTAATTCTCTATAATCAAAATATAAAAAATAAAAAATCACCACGCGTCTGGGAAAAAAGATTTCGGACATTGTTTCAATGTATCCCGGGGCCTAGGAAATGACCATAGAACATACCAATAGTGTCTAGTAGGTTCATATTTACTAGTTGGATTCTAATAACACCCCAAGGCCCAAATTTCAAAATCGAGCATTCCAGCTTTGGAGGAAACGGGAGAAAAACTCATCGATTATACTCGGCTATAAACAAAGCATAATCGACAAAGGAAAAAACTCCCTGGAATACCTTAGTTGAAATCTACGTCTTAGGGGGTCAAGCCACTCAAAACCCCTACTAGCACACTTTATTACCAAAACCCCATGGGCAATGGTCATTTCAGCATAAAAATAAAAATGACTAGCCAAAATTGGCTAGGCAAAACATTCTGAACATCTGTTGTACTGAATATGAACATTGACCATGTTCATCAAATGGCGGCTCAACAGGAGGTTCAACTATTTTCAACTATGGTACAAAATAGTTGGTAACATCTGGCTCCAACTGCAGGATGGACACTCGCTTGATCACTCAAAAGGAGTGTTCGAGAACCCTAGAATATCTACTTCCTGCATGGAAACAAGTGTAAGGCCACATGTTCATGATAAAATGCCAAGAATATACCAACATAAAAAAAATTTGCATTTTTCTAACATATTATATAAAGAATAAAGTACAAAACATTATGTAAAAATATAAAAATAATATACAAGTATATATGATACAACAACATGATACAAAAATAGAAATACGTAAAAATAAAACAAGAGAGGGTTTAGAAAAGCCCTGAAATGATCCCATGGTCATTTTTTATAGGTTTTTGTCATAGAACAACTTCAGATGTTGTCCATTCATAGGCAGGGGTAACCTTTCTCCCTCCATATTGTTGAGTATGAAAGAGTTTGTTCCGGCAAGGTCACATAATAAAGGGGCCTCTCCAGACGCTGTCAAACTTTCCACACTTGCCCGGCTTTTCTCTCCTCCTGTCCCATAAAAGGACTGTGTCCCCAACCTTGAAAGGTCTCGACTTTGCTAACTTGTCAAAGGTACCCTTAACACTTTCCTAATGCCTTAAAGCTTGATCTAAGGATGCCCTTCTGCTCTCGTCCAACTCAATAATTTGATTGATCCTCTGTTCCATCTCTTCCCTTTCGGTGCCATATTCACTGATCATTCTGAAGACAAGAATCTGCATGCTGACTGGCAAGGTGGTTGTGAGACCATATACAAGCTCGAAAGGAGACTTTCCAGTGGAATTATTCTTCATGATTCTGTCGGCCCAAAGAGCATATTTGATCTTGCTATCCTATGCTCGCTTGTTATTGCCCACAGTCTTCTTAAGGATGTTCATTAAGTTTTTATTGGTGGACTCAGCAAGTCCATTTCCCTATGGGTAATAATAAGATGAATGGGATAGGGTAATGCAATATTTAAGACAAAAAGATGTCATCTCGATGGAGCTGAAGGCCTTGGCATTATCCGTTGTTATCTTAAGAGGGATTCCAAATCTTGTGATCATCCTATCCTCTATGAAGTCCATAAAAACCTTTTATGTAGCTGACTTGGTGGGTATGGCCTCTACCCACTTGGTGAAGTAGTCCGTAGTAGTGATAATCCAACAAAACCTGTTGTTGGAGTTGTCTTTGAATTTTCCTATGAAATCAAGCCCCCATTGCTACAAGGGAGCAAGGACTACTACAGGTGTGAGGGGAAGAGCAGCCAACTTTTGCTTCCCCGTGAAGAGTTGACACCCTTGGCAACACTTAACATGTCTATGCACATCTACAAAGATCGTTGGCCAATAGTAACCAGCTCGAAGGATTTTGTGGGCAGTTGCATTTGCTACAAAGTGACCTCCACAAAATCCCGAGTGAAACTCAGTTAAGATCCTCCTGGAATCTTGCTCATTTATGCATCTAAGTATGATTCCATCAGGGTTCCTCCAACCCAAACCTTCCTGAGTGAGGCAGTGCCTAGCAGTTTTCAATCTTAATGCCCAGCATTTGTGACCTTTGAGGTGATCCGGGCAGGTGAGATGGAGAAGGAAATATATGATGTCTGAATACCAATGGTTATCAAGATCTTGCAATGCAGGAGTCATGGTTGGCTCGGCTCTAGTGTTTTCACAAATCATGTCTGTTGTTTTTTCATTAATCTGAGTCAACATTTTAGCCAAGCCTTGGCCTTTGACTAACTTAGTTGGCTTAATCTCTAAGTCATACTCCTGAATTTTAGATACCCATGTGCCCCTTATTCCTAAGCAGTCCTGTTGGGACAAGATGTCTTTTACCGCAGCATGGGGGACATACCCTATGACCTTTGAATAGCCAATGTAAGTTCTAAAATGTTTTAGAGATTTGACCAAGGCATAGGCCTGCTTTTCCATGATAGTATACTTCAACTCTGAATTCTATAAAGCTCTACTCATGAAAGCAATAGGCTGCTCAAACCCTTCGAAGTTCTTCTAGAGCA
The DNA here is from genome assembly GCA_001517045.1 of Pseudotsuga menziesii. Classification (NCBI taxonomy): domain Eukaryota; kingdom Viridiplantae; phylum Streptophyta; class Pinopsida; order Pinales; family Pinaceae; genus Pseudotsuga; species Pseudotsuga menziesii. The sequence continues at coordinate 61,246 of LPNX011057838.1, forward strand.
AAACACCGGCAATTGTATCCTCTGATGCAAAGGAAAAAACCATAAAGTCTGTAGAATAATTTGGGCTGACTAGGACCGGAGCCCTGGTGATAGCATCTTTTATGGTGGCAAAAGCCTCCTTCCCCTCATTAGTCCACACAAACTTAGCATCTTTCTTAAGTAGTGCTTGCATGAATTTTATGAGTTCGGCCAAATTCGAGATGAACCTCCTGATAAAGTTTATATGTCCGTTGAAAGACTGGAGGGCCTTCACATTCCTAGGGAGAGGTATGTTCTGGATGGCTTCTATTCTTTCATAGTCAGTCTTGACACCATCCTTGGAGATAATGTGTCCAAGAAGATTCCCTTCATCGATGCCAAGGACAGACTTGGCCAGATTTAAGGAAATACCATATTTCCTACATCGTTCAAAAACCTGCTTAAGGTGACTGACATGGCTGGATCTTTCTTTTGAAAAAACATTTAAGTCACCTTGATAAATTTCTATGATTTTACCAATTAACTCCTTGAAGGCATAGTCCATGGCCCTTCGGAAAGTAGCCCCAGCATTTAAGAAGGCCAAAAGGCATCCTCAAGTATTCAAAAGTTCCCCAAGGGGTTGTGAATGTGGTTTTATGTCTGTCTTCTTCCTGGATAACAACCTGGTTGTATCCTGAAAATCCATCAAGCATGGACATCATACTAGATCCAATGACCCGTTGGAGGAGGGTCTCCATGTTGGGAAGAGGATAGTTGTCTTTCTGACAAGCAATGTTTAGGTTTCTAAAGTCTATGCATATCCTCAAACTCCCATACTTATTTCTAACCACAACTAAGTTGGAACACCACGTTGAATGTCTAGTAGGAGCTATGATTCCTGCTGCTAACATTTTCTCTAATTCCTTCCTCACAATAAGGGCCAACTTAGGATTTATTTGCTTAAGTTTTTGACGGAAAGGTTTGGCCTTTTGACATGCAGGCTTGAGAGGGATGGTATGCTGGAAGACATCCTCCTGATATGCTTTTAATTCATCATAAGTAAAAGCAAACACATCCCTATATTCTTTCACAAGATTGATTAAGTCGTTCCTTTCCTTTTCTGAGGTTCCTTTTCCTATTTTTATCATTTTAGGTTCATTTTCTGACCCAATATTTACTTCAATGTAGTCTCCCGGTTTCATCTGGTCAATGTTGTTCTTCCTCCTATCCTGTCTGTCAAAGATGTTTTCTAAGGCTACGAAGCCACGTGGCATAGGATTGTCGAACTGGTTGCCTTCTTCCTGATACTCTTTACCCTGCTCCTGCTCATTGGCTTTGAAATTCAAGAACTCATCTATACTGTTAATAAATTTTAAGATTTGTTCATCATCCTTAAAGACTTGCCAATGTTCAACATTATCAGGTACAGATGGTCTAAAGTTTATCTCGAGTGGACAATCACCTCCTAACATTTATTCCGATGGTCGAAGTGTTGATGTTGAAACTACTAACTTGTCGGCTGCACTATTTTGATCTCTAGAGATTGCTTCTATGTTTAAGGCATCAAAGAATTCCATGGTGTCCCATATTGCATTTCTATACTTCTTCAGTCTTTGACACTTACATGCAAATTGGCCCTTGCATTGTTGGACAACTAAATCTAAGTCACCCTTGATGCTTAGCAATTTTATACCCATGTCCTTGGCTAATTCAATACCCAATATAAGTGCTTCATATTCTGCTACGTTGTTGGTAGCCTCAAACTCTAGCCTGAAAGCAAAGTTGAAAATCCTACCCTTAAGTGAAGTTATTACAACCCCAGCCCCTTTTCCATCTCTAGAGTATGCACCGTCAAAATTCATCCTCCACAACTCATTAACTTTTTCATCCTTAATCTCTTCTTGAATAGGGGACAAAAAGGTGGAGTTAACCTAATAGATTCCATGCTCATCGAAGTTATACACGCATTGGTTTAATGGTTTTTGAGGATTTTCAACATGGTACCTTTTCTCTTTATCGGAATACAATTTAACAAGTGAAAACTCAGATGCTAGCACAGTAGAATAGGTCCAATCCATTTGGATCGATCCTCCTAAAGTGGCCCCCACTTCCTAGAAAGCAACATCCCCCACTTATCCGGTACATCGATAACAAGGATGTCCATGGTAATTTGGATGTCCGGATACTTAGCCAACCTGACCAAATGATTTTCAATCATTCCTTCAACCTCAACCGATCCAGAATCCATGGCACATGCATTTTGGTACGGTTTTGTAGTTTTTAAGTTGAGCTGATGCATGACCTTTTTAGTCATGGTGCTGGAACTAGATCCTTAATCTAACATACAATTATGTAGAAGAAGATCACCTATCATCAATGATACATAGAAAGAGGGATGATCTTCTTTTCTTGGATCCCTAGTATGTAGAACTATAGGAGGATTGATACAAACATTGTTTGAGGTTCGTTCTACGGTGTCAGAGAAAGTGACCTTCTTAGTGGTGCAAGACTTTGGAGGATTTGAGAGAGGATCTAAAGGTGTTGAAGGACTCAAATCAGTTGGGGAATCTAAGATTTTCAAAAGTTTTTCTTTCTATCCAGGTATTTTACATAATTCTAAAACAAGCACTGGAACTTTAGCATTAACCAACGAATTGCCCAAATCAAAGCCTAAATCAGTTGACTTATTAGCATCATTTGGAATTATTACCTTAGGAGTATTCTGTGTGGAAGGTCCCTCATTTGCTTTCCTCTGGTAGGTAACACCCTTGAACTTTTGCATGTTGTTAACCTGCTCTTTTGAAGGTTTTTCACCGAAACACTTAGTCAAATTATGAATTGACTATGTTGTTTCACCTCTCTCCAACTTTCTCTGGACATATTATGCATATCACCAACATTGTTTATATATTCAGGCTCGCTTGATGACGCTCTGGGACCACAACCTTCTAGAAAACCATGCTCTTGAACGTAGCATGCATAATGGTAAGTAGATTCCTCATGAAAGTCTTCACATGCTCTACAAAATGGTGTGTAATTTTCAACCATGTTAGCAGCTTCCAATTGACGAGGAGGCCTCTGTTCATGGTTGGGTGCTTTTCTTTGCTAATTTACTTTTGGAGGGAAAGTTCAAGGGGCAGATTGTGACTTTGCTCTTTCCATACTAATGACCTTGTTCTGCATTTCTCTCATTTGGGCTAAATGCTTATCTTCCATTCTCTCAAGTCTTTCCTTCATTTCCATCATCTACTTTTTATAAGACCCCTCTTCTTTTTTCTCAATTGATTTTAAAGGGGTTGAGGACCTTGAATAACCAGGCAGGCTAGACTCACTTGAAGATTGCATATTTCTATCTATCTTGATTGCTAATTTATGTGCTTGGAGAAGAGTAGTGGGTTCCTTATCTCTAATCTGATACTGCATCTTCCCACTAAGTGCTTCAATGTAATAAACCAGAATGGATGGTGCAGGTGCTTTATAAGTGGCAGGAATGGCATTGGATAGTTCTGTGAATCTTTGGTTGAACCGGTCCATAGTCTCATTCTCTTTCTTCTTTATGTTTGTTAAAGAAGCTACTGATGCCTCGGTTCCTTTTTTTCACAAAACTTGCTAGTGAAGGCAATTTTGAAAGCTTCAAGCGTTAGCAAAGGAGTTTTTTGGTAAATTGTTGTACCAATCACCAGCCTTTCCATCCAAGGAAAGAGCGAAGAGTTTCATGTAAACGTAATCATGTTGATGTACAGGATCACTGATGAAGGCATTAACACATCTGGAGAAACTTCTGAGATGCATGGTTGAAGTAATGGCATCAAAGCCAGTGAACATAGGGAGCTTCTCTACTGCTTTGTCTGCAAGACGATGGGGTTGACTTGCTATCTGAGAGAAGTCAAGTTGAGTAAAGTACTCACCTATTATGTCAGCAAAACAATTTTCGTTATTATTTTCTTCAAATAAAGTGCGGATGTCTAAAACAGACTCAGATCCAAGATTCTCAAGGATCCTACAAGAAACTAACTTATTCAATCTCCTCCTATAAACCTGTTCAGGCTCAGGGATGAAATTGAGTAAGCCTTCATAGTTTCTTCTAATTGAATACCTTGGTAAGTTATTTGAAAGTGGAGTCGCCAGATGTATTGAAGTCTAATTTTAGAGAGTTGATTTGACTAACTACCTATCAAAAAAAGGTAGAAAACTAAGAAAAAACTAAGGTTAAAGTCGTCCAAGAACAAAATATTTCTGCTGACGGTGTGCATTCGGCGGACAACATCTCTGGCGCCATTGCCGGGTTGATTTGACTAACTACCTATCAAAAAAAAGGTAGAAAACTAAAAAAAACTAAGGTTAAAGTCGTCCAGGAACAAAATATTTGTCCCCGGCAATGGCGCCAGAGATGTTGTCCGCCGAATGCACATCGTTAGCAGAAATATTTTGCACTGTTGTTGCCTAAGTGAGAAAGGTGTGGCCTTGGGGGAAAGCAAAGAGCCAGGTGCTGTCACCTGATCCCAACTCCTCCATTTAGGCTAACTCCTAACGAAGCCAAGGGGGGTAGTCCCTAAAAAAGGTTGTCTAAAGCTCTCTAAAATGTTTTTAATGATTCTTAGAAGGATGGTGTGAATTAATGTTGTTTATGAGTTTTTTTATATACACAAGAACCAATTACGCAATCCACGTTGATATTTGCAAAACACGATAAGAAAAATAAGACGGAAATTAAAGCATCCACGCATGAATAACTTAGAAATAAATGGACAAATGGTCTAAACAAGATAATGCAAGAATTAAAAGACCAATGCCTTAAATGGAGTCAAAGTGTTGGGGATGTCTAAATATAAGTCCTTGATGTTTGTGAGATCGTTTTGCAAATGCTTCTTGGTAAATTTTAGTGTAAGTTTTAAGATGACGTTGATTATTAAATGGGAGGGGGATCTCCAAGATATACCTTTCGATATGGGAGATATGTCCAAAACCCTTAACCGATACGGCTACCCGCAAAGAATATGTAGGCTGGTCTGGAGTCTCTAAAGCTATGTTCAACACTACACCGCAAGGGTGTAGCCTAACTGACGCCTCGAGGTCACTGACCAGTTGTTCTTGATTCCTTTGAGTATTTTGCCACCGCAACGGCTTAAATCTAAGCGTTGGATTGTCGCCTAGGGAAAGTGGTAAATTTTATTATGGTTGTACTTGTAGTTAAGCGTGCGAATTAATAAGTTACAGTGCTTCTGGGTATCCCAAACGGGTAGAGCATACACTCTGTAAAATGGTAAGTTCCAATTTTAAGGGATGTGTGAGTTGCAAATTTTATTAACAAACACAACTCTCCGACAAAAAGTGCTCTTGATCCACCTTATGGTGAGATTCAAGAGTCTTATCTAACCTACTATGATGATGCAATGCAAATGCTCTCCGATAGAGAGTGCTCTTGACTTGTCTTATGACAGGTTCAAGAGTCTTTGGGTTGTTTTTTATGAATAATTAAAAAAGTACATGAAACAAGGAGCATGCAAGTGATGAAAGTTTAAACTAACAATTAGTGGAAATAAACTAAGTCTAGCAAGCAATCTAATCTAAGCAAGGAAAACAAACAAGACACACTTCCCCCAAATAGGGGAAGTAGGAAAAAATGTGGGAGGCTTAACCCCACTAGTCCCTTTTTATTAATGATTACAATGAGAGGGATTTTAACCCTTGAAAAAGAAAGATTGCAAGCTACTAAGATGAATGAGCTTTAGTGGCTTTTTACAATGATGCAATTTCTGCTTGTATTTTGTCTTCTTGTTCTGCACTCTTCTTCAAGCCTTTAGACTTGCTCCCTTGGTTCACTTTGTCTTCGCCACCTACACAGAAAAACCAAGCACTCATGCACCCATTATTGTTAGCAAACAAAACTAATCTAGATGCAAAAATAGTGAAATTAATCGAAGTATGAAATCGCAATTTTTTAATCTTTCTGAAGTGGAAAAAAAACTAGGAAAAAGTACATGCAAAAAAGAGTAAAAAGAAGGCTGAAAAAGATGAGGAAACAGGGCAGCCAACAAGGGAGTTAGATGGCTGCAACAAATGAATAAAATGGACAGCCAAATAGGAAGAAATATGGTTGCAAATCAAAGAGAAAAAAAGGCTCAAAAAGTGCCAAAAAGAAGCCGCAACAAGTGCCCAAAAAGGCTGAAAATGGAGGAGGAAAAGGGCAGCCAACTAAAAGAAAAGTTGGCTTCAAAATAATGAGGAATAGGACAGCCAAACAAAGAGAAGAATGGCTGCAAACAAAAGGAAAAAGAGGGCAGCCAACAAGAATACAGTGGGTTGCAAAAATTGAAGAAAAGAGGGTCAAAAAGAGGAGCGAAAAGGGACAAAAAGAAGAGCAAAAAGTAAGGAAGAAAACCAGAGAAGCAAGAATGATAAGGAGTGAACACAAGAAGCAAGGTAGAAGGTATACGGAAGAAGGAAAGAAAGAGGATACTTGTAACTAGTGAAAAGATTTTAAATTTTTTATTAAGAGATGTAAGAAAGAGCCCCTTTTTAGCCGTGTGTTTTTTGAAACTGTGATCAAGCGCTCTAAAGAACCTACATGGTGAAAGTATTAGAATAAGAATTCTTAAAGAGAAACTGATTGAGCTTCAACCCCTCCTCTTTTGGTGATTCCTGAAACCAAAACACTCAACAAAAGTAAACGAGATAAAATGCTAGGATGTAATAATCAAAATAAATATTTGAAAAGCAATGGTATAACTGACTACTTCCTGTCCACTTCAAACATATAATGAATATTGCATAGATAACCAAGTTAAGACATTAAACGGATACCCTACCATGCCATATTTATAGCCCTCATTAGCTAACATTGATCAAATATTGACTAAATAAAGAGAGTAGGGTAAGAACGAGATCACCTCGCAAAATGAAAATCACATACAAAAAGCCCACGGATAGACCTCCAAAGTCACTTTATTCCATTAACAAATATCGGTTACAATCTTGGCAGAGTTCTCTTGTGAATTCTCCATATGCAAATGGGAGCAAGAGACACTTATTTATACAAAACATAGAAGCTAAAACCCTAAGTCAGAACTCGACATCAGAGAGGCACATTGGAGCAATTGAATGTGCTCGGCATGAAGATCTGGAGTTAAAACTGAGTTCAGGAAGGTGAGAGTGGGGAGGTGGCCTCCACCTAGGCAAGGCACCCCCACTCTCTTCATTGGGATCTCCACCTATTCAATGAGCATCCTCCACAAGGAAAAACATGAGCCAGAGGAGAGGAGGCACAACCATGGATGAAGGAACAAGCTAGCAGTTGATTTATTGATGAACTGAACCCTGATTGAGATGTAACTGAGTTGAAGTGCTGAGGGGGGCGGGGGGGGTGAGGGGGCTCAATCCCCCTCTGTCCTATCACCCAGCCAACAGATGACCACCACATCAACCAATTCGCCCTCATGAGAAAGGAGGGCGCAATCTCTCATTGAAAGCTAACTGTTGCACTCCGAAAACTGATTTGGATGTGGTTGATACTGATTGGAATCATCTTCGATAAATTATGCCGAGCTAATTAGCCCTTTATTTTATTCAATTTGGGCTTTTTTCGAGATATTTTGATTTGCTCCAATTTTTTATTTTTTATTATTTTAATTAGTATTTCTCATTTTTGGGGTTTTTAAAAAAAATATTAATTCCAAGGCCAAATAATAGTTCGAAACTTAGGATAAGTGTGTCTAGGGGTTAAATGAGTGTTTTGGCTTAGAAAATAAGTGTTTATTTGCCAAAAACAACTCCCGAACCACTTAATTATTACAAAATGAAAATTTTCAATTAAACCATGGTCAAAATGGCTTAATTAATTGAAAATTTTAATTAATTCTCTATAGTCAAAAAATAAAAATAAAAATAAAAAATCACCACGTGTCCGGGAAAAAAAATTCAGACATTGTTTTAATGTATCCCGGGGCATAGGAAATAACCATAGAACATACCAATAGTGTTTAGTATGTTCATATTTACTAGTTGGGCTCTAATAACCCCCCAAGGCCCAAATTTCAAAATTGGGCATTCCAGCTTTGGAGGAAGCGGGAAAAAAACTCATCGATTATACTCGGCTATAGGCAAAGCATAATCGACAAGGGAAAAAACTCCTTGGCATACCTTAGTTGAAATCTACGTCTTAGGGGATCGAGCCACTCAAAACTTTGAAGTGGGGTGGAGTGAAACAAGATCCACACCTCTTCAACTCTAGGAATCCTGAAACTCAACCAAAAAAAACTTGCAATACCCGTGAGATCTTGAAACATATACAAAAAAGAAGTTAATAACACATGTAAATAAACTTATTAACATGCAATATTTGGCCTCTAATCATACATGATAACATAGAAACCAAAGTAAACTTACTTTCAATTTCTATTCCTACCGATTCGGAGAAGTCCTTATAGGCAAGATCTATACCAAGAATAATGCAAGAAAATTGGACAAATACACAGTTTTACCTCAATAGAACATGACAATCATAGCCCACACAAAGTAGCACACCACCATTAGCCTCCAAAGATTCTTTTTATTATCAGCAAATAGAAATAGCATGACAAATACAAAAGCTTGCACACTCTTCTCAAGACCCAACTAGTTTGTGAGAGAGGAAGAGGATTTATTTATAGCCAGAGCCAGGCCCTGGGGGGCTACCTACACTGAAGATAAACCCAGAGTGTAACTGAGTTGAATTGATCTAAAGAGGAGTCCCACTGAGTTGAAATGAGGCGAGACTGAAGAGGTGATTGACACCTTTCACCCACCAATCACCCAAACCAATCATCTACTGCCAATACAACCACCTAACTTACCAACATGGCATTCCTCACCTCCCTCACGCATGAGCTTATGGAGTTCACGTGAGGTGGGTGAGGGTGATGTCACCCACATTGATATGAGCCAAAACTCCAAACATATCCAAGGTATAAGCTAAAGTTAACTCAACCCATGCTTCAAACAACGAAAGGGTGGACCCCTCACTCCCTCACACGAATGTGACGTGAAGGGAGGGTGACGTCATTCCAAAGTTATAAGTTGGTCCCTTTTCTTTTTAAACCAAAGTTTGAACATGCATACAAACCCAAAAAGAAACGCATGGCATGGGTCCCCCATGCCATGTCATTTCTCCACTTTACATAAATGAATTTTGACTTTTAAAATTTGTAACTTTAATGCCAAAATGTCATAATTTAGCATTAAAATGCCATTCTAACGCATCTTTCGCTGAATAATGCTCCACAGGGTGTTTTGGTCACCCAACTGATGTGGAAAGTGGTCCCTAGGGTAAAGAGGAGGCTTTGAGTGTGAAAACGAGTGTCCCCACGTCAGAAACAGACTCCATATCTGACTTTCATTACATTTTGAAGTTTTTTAATTAAACCATTAAAAAATGGCCTAATTTTGCGGAAAAAATAAAATTTTCTTGAAAAAATGACAAAACTCTAGGGGGGCCTAGCACATGTCTATACGATTCAATTTCAATGCTTAGTATGTCGAAAAATACTAACACGAAGGCTCTAATAACCTCCTAAGGCCGAAACACCAAGACGACTACCCCAACTTTGGAGGTGTGAGTGAAAAACTCAGAAATTATTAGTCGTTTGTTTAACAACCAATAATAACGAAGGGAAAAAACACTCTAGGCTAGTCGGCTTGATGCTTAAGTCTGGGAAGCCGAGCCTTTTATAAAAAATTAAATGCTAGGACATTTTTTACAATTTCCCCAAGGGCGTATGAACATGTGTTACAAAAATTTAACAAAAAAGTTCCCAGAAGAAGCCTGAATGATTTCTGAATTCTGAAAGATGAACAATGGTGTTTGTCCATCTCATCCGGCTCACTTGATACCACCAACTAGGTATGACCTAGTAGGTACCAAGGTCTACCCCCCTTGGCTTCGTTAGGAGTTGGCCTAAACGGAGGAGTCAAGAATAAGGTGACAGCCTTGACTCGAGACTTTCCCTCAAGGACACACCGAGTGACTTGAATATTTCAGCCACGTTCCCCCCCAGGTGTGTGAAAGGCGGAAACACCCCCGTGACTCCATTCAGCCCACATTTCCTCATGTGCTACCACATGGATCAAGATGACCACATCAAAGTGGGGCACACTTTTACTCAAGGACGCCTCCCTAAGGTGGAAATCATAACATAAAATAAGATACAACATGATAGTACATCAAAGGGGGTCACTAGGGGCGCAATTCACCCTATGTCCCATTACAACTTCATAGCATAAGATATAACGATATAATACATCAATTGGGCAAGTGAGGGGTGCCCCTTGGGGGACGTCCTCACTAGCTAAGCCAAACAAAATAATCTCGGACCAAATGTTGAAGAACTATCCGAGGATCCAAAATACATCATCTGAGAATTTCCCTGCCATTTCCTTGACCCAACAGGCCAAATCGATTTTTTCAATGAATTTCCTAGTTCATTTTTTGTGGTACATCCACTGAAACTAAATAATATCATCATAACTTTGTCCAAGTTGAGAACTGGGGCAAACTGACTACATTGGATAGTCTAGAGACACAGAAGAATGGTACAAGTGACTACTAATACCCCCTGGAACACTGCAATGCTCTAGGAGAACCAAAATCACTTCCATAATATAAAATCTAGCGAATAATAAAGTGATAATAATCACTGAATGTGCAATCTGAGTCCAAACTCTGAAAACTGAAACCGCGGTATTGATCTTGGGCATGTCTGGAGTAAATATAAGCATTGTTGTTTTTTTAGTCACTGCCTTGGGAAACGTGTTTCACTTGATCAACTGGGTTGACCAGGTCAAAGTACCCAAACTGTAGGTGAGATACTGTACCAAATGATCCTGCATGTATCCAAAGTAAGAAATGCTCCAATGGTGTATGTCAAAACCCAACTTAAGTCATATTATTCAGAATCGTGGTGACAAAAATAATTTTAAAAAGTAGGATAATACTTCTACCTTTTGAAGGATCATTGAACCTTCTAGAAGTCTCTTGTGCATGCCATGCTTACAAAGTTTAAACAATCTGCTAGTGTTGGGTGGAGGTGGAAAACAAGGCTTAAGGTAAAGGGGAATAACTCATGACGGACTTTGACTATGTGATATCTCCGACTAATAACCAATACACTCAACCAAAAAGACATATGCATGACAGATAATAACAAGGAATGGCGGTGTCTCGCAAATGGATTAAGTACTTGGGCTTTTTTCCTTCAAACTCTAACAAGTTTTCCTTTTCAATACTTTACAATACAGCCCAACCTTGAAAAGCAGGTGCCCTGGAAGCCTTCTAGGCTCCAGTACTGACAAAGACATAGCCTTTGCAGGCTAGTCTCACCCTGTTTCCTTGTGGGGGCAAATGAACCAAACACTATACAATGAATGAGTGCTCATCCTTCGACCATTGACCTTTTTCAATGACTTTCATTTTCACATAAGATAGTAGCCAGCCTACAAGAGCAGGTGCCTTGGAAAGCCTTCTGGGCTCCAGTAAATTACTAAGGCCTAGCCCTACTGCCAGCGAGCAGTCCATAGCCCCGACGGGTTTGCCTCTCCCTGCCGCCCCTGTGGAGGGTGTTGTCGCCTTTCACACACCTGGGGGGAACGTGACAGAAATCTTCAAGCCACTGGGTGTGTCCTTGGGGGCAAGTCTTGAGTCAAGGTTGTCACCTTATTCTTGACTCCTCCATTTAGGCCAACTCCTAACGAAGCCAAGGGGGATAGACCCTATTAATTGCTAAGGATGTTAAGGCTTTAGTGATTATGGTGATGATTGAGTTATTTAGGAGTTTTGATGAAAGGAAAAACTTAACACAAGATATTTGCAACGGAATTTAAGTACAACAGCATAAAGATCAAGGTATCATATATCAACGCACATGAAAATAGCTGATTATATAAAAGCAATGTTCCACGGAGTTTTTGGGCGAGGGAGCAGGGAAGCACACAAGGGGGATGTGTGGAAGCTACCCCAAATTTTAGCGAAATTTTGAGGAAACGGGGGGACGTCGAAGTCATAAAAATTAATTTAAAATATAAAAATGATAAATCCCAACATTAACTATTACCATGTAAAAAGTAAAACTAAAAACTAAATTCATCATTATAGGGTGTACATCTATTAGTTATTAGCATATCAAATTTCAAATTTGTAAATTATACTTGTTATCACATATATAGTAGTCGGGCTACCATTTTCTATTTTTCAGACACAGTACATTTTTCAGCCAGATCTCTTACATATGAGATGCTGAGATGAACAGTTTTGATGGATCATTATTATATTAGTGGACTATTGTACTCTCCCATATCAGGACTGAGTCTCAGGACACTCAGATTTAAGGACCGATGTAGCCATTTATGTCATTTTCAGAGCAGTCATTGATGCCCAGTTTTATGTCAGTTCTATCTCATTGGACAGATGGTGTCTCAGATGGATTATATTGCATGGTTATGACTCAACATTTTATATTGTGTTATGGTTATTATTGCTCTTATACTGATTTTTGTGACATGTACTAACTTGTGGTATCATGATCTAACGGTCATAATTATATGGACTTGGTTGTATCTTGTACTATGTATTGATGTCCTTGCTTAGACTTGGAAGTTCTTGATCTATACTCATTGGTTTTACTCTTCTTATGGAGAATAGAAGTAGTCATTCCCACCATTGTTTCGGCTTGCTAGTGTTGGCTCCATCATTCATTGTCTTCACCCATCCATTACCTTCAATTTTAGTTTTCAACTCGACTGACTTCTTGACTTATGGCATGGAGGACCTTTTTCCCCGCTAGAACTTCTGTTGGACAAACCTCCCTGTTTATATTGTGTCTCGGCTCTAAGTTGGTGATAGAACTTGCCTTTGGTAAGTTGGATAGTATGCCTAAATCATTCTGGTCGGTTGTTCCGATGTTTGGCATTGTGCAGAACTCCCCCTAGTCACTTGAGATGTTGTTGGCTAAAACTGAAAGCTCATGTACTACCTATATTGAAAATATTGAATATGCGCCCATGATAAATGAAAATTATAAAACTGTGTTTCTTAACCTATGTAAAAAGGGCAAGAGAAATGAAATGCTAAAATACTCCTTGAAGAGTATAAGAAAAGGTCCAAAAAAGCAATGGTTAAAAATATGCTATATCCAAAAATTGTTGACCTTATTAAAATAAATATGTCCCGGATGAAAGCTGTGATTAGCTGTGCTTTTAAGCACTGGTGAAGTCCCAAAAGGGTCATATAGGCCAAAAAAACCATCGAATAAAATGGTGATCCTAATGAACTCGGATCAAGCTTGATGTAGACATGATGCCTAAGTTGAATAAGCACTCTCTAAACAACTCACCCATTTCTGAGGCACTGCCATTCCTTGTGTTGTTGTTTGTCTGACATTGGTTATAGTGAGTTTTCCCTTTCCTTGTCCAAAGTGTCATGATGTTGAGTAGGAAGTCATCCCTTGCCTTAGCCTTGTCATTTCACCCTTCACCCTTCACTAGCAAATTGGCTACAGCTATGAAGTGAGTATAGTCTTGAAAGTCTAAGTCTGAGTAATAATAAATAAAGCCTTATATATGTATTGGCTGATGTACCGCCAGTGAAATGAATTCTACTTGTTGTGATTGTTACTTGAATGAGTTGTAGAGCATGTCTTAACCTTTTAACACTTGCAGCAGATGGATATAGTCTGAGTTATTATTGGTGTCTGATTATTCACAGAGGGTTATATTGTTTATTGGATATGATTGATGATCACATAGAGACCTATGAGGGGTATGAGTATACACCTTAGATGGATTTGGACTCTCTAAGTCTAACGAGACAGTTTATTTTCAATTTCGAGCACTTACAGATGTGATCAGGCTCATTCTGCCTTTCTCATGCAGTTTTTCTTCACAGATTGATATTTTTGAGCAGGAAAATGTTTCAGTTGGATCTCCTAGGGCGTTGTATGGGCATAGGGAGGTCTAGCCACTTGTTTGTACCATAGTACCCCCATCCCAGAGAGCCTGGTGGAGTCAATTTGACAACGCAGGCACCCTAGGAGGCTGTTTTGGCAGGATCACGTTTCTCGAGGCAGGTTAAAAAATGATTAAATGGCTATTGAAGAAATCAATTTGGGCTACTGAGGCAAGGAAATGACATGGGATGAGTCATGATGATGAGAGTGATGTCCTCCACACCTTCTACAGCAATTGCAGCTCCTGATTGGGCCCACACCTATTTTTGGGCATTTTTTATTTTTTGGATCTCTTTTTGGAGGCTCGTGATTTCCTCAAGGAGGCACAAAATTCAAAGAATTAAATTGTTATATTATTTATTGTGCCATGGGGACACCCAAAGGGAGTTAGTCAAACACTCCTTAGACCCACCATGTGCTTTCATTTATTTTTTGTTGAGTGGGTTACCTTTATTTGGGTGGTTTAGTCCACTTTGGTAAATTATGGTTATATTGATCCATGTGTTGTATGTTGAGCTTATCTCAACCAATGATTAGAACAATTCATCTTTTAATCTTAGCCACTCGTTTTGAAAGTGGTTAGGATTTGGTTATGATTGAGGTTCTCTCATTTCTATTTAAAGGAGAGAGCTTCTCATTTGTAAGAGGTCTTTGCCTCTTGGATCTGAATAATAGAAAGACTTTTTTGTGAAAATTTTTCTAGATCTATTTGCATCTGATGTGCTCAAATGGTGATTAGCTCGTCTTCAGCTTCCTAGCATTGTGGAAATTCTCGTGAGATCAATATTTTTCGTGGCTATTATTGTTTTGTCTACAAGAGGGTGTTTTGGCTAGAGCGTTTTTGTAGGAGGGCCTCAACTCGCTCGGTTCTCTTCGTCTTAGATCAGGGGGTTTTCATTAGTTTCATTGTGATCTATGATTACTCCATTTTACTGTCTTGTACCATTCAATTTCTTTATCTTGTATTAGCAAATCTAATATGGTTGACGTTTGCTCATGCAGGGTAGGGGGCGCATTGGTGGCTTGGAGCTTGCATATGCCATAGAAATCATGGCGATCTTCCAGAATTGATCGGGATAGCAAAGATCGTCACTGTTACAGACTTCTAAAAGCATTTCCAGGTAAAATCCAGCAGGTAAGTCTCTTTTTTTTCAGATCTTATTCCATTGTACCTTGCTTTTCTTCAAATTTTTCTGAAAACTCCTAAAGCACTACAAACCCTAAAAAATAATAAACTTGGGAATAGTCCGATCTTTTGCCAAACCATTTCTGGGTTTCATAGATCGGGCCTCCCCTTCATCAAATCAACTGAAACACTGGTCAAATTCCTCACAGTTTGACCTAGATCTGATTTTTAAGCAAAAAACTACATAACCCCCCACTAAAAAAATTGACCTGCTAGGGTTTTGAGTTTTTCTGAATTTTGACTTCATGGACGGATAGATCAGGTCCCACACAGCCTAAATCAACCCCAACGCTGTCCATTTGCTTGACCATTTGACCTAGATCTGAAAATTTGACTGAAACTGCCCTAGCCCCCTCACTCAAAATTAGACTTTTCCGAAAGTGAGTTTCTCTGAAATCTGACAAGATAGACAGATAGATCGGGTCCCGAGCATTCCAGAACACCCCCAACGCTGAGCTAGTTCTTTCTAGTTTGCCCTAGATCTGAAAAATTGGTATTCAGCCTCCTAGCCCCCTTCATCAAATCTTGACTTTTCCAGATCTGATTTTTCTGCTGATTTTCTGATTTGGGCTTGTAGATCAGGTCACTCTGACCTCTTCTCTCCTTCAACGCTGAGCCATTAGCCTCCAGGTAACCCTAGAACTGCAGATCTGTCCTCCTAAGCCCTAGCGCTAGCCATCCATTGAGTTGTGTTTCCTGTACCTTAGCTTTTCCTAACCAACTACTTTCTGGGTTCATAGATCAAGGTGTCTCCCAAGTGGATTCACTAAAACGTTGGGTTGTTGCTGACTCTATTTCCCAATACACACAAGGCACTGATCTCCTAGCTAGCGCTAGCCCCAACTTGACCTCACTCCTATTCCTTTGCCAACACCTACTGATAACTCAAGTCACCTATCTTTCACTGAGATTGTCCCCTTGGTATTAGGCAGTCCCAACTCTATTCTTGCTCACCCTGTCACAGTTACGCTTCCCAAGACAGTGGTCATCTCCATCAGTTGCTAGTACCTTAACCCTAGAGCTAGGGTTCCCATTTACCTTGCACCTTAAGTACCCTGAAGCCCCATCTGATCTTCTTCTGGTGTCTAGGTCCGATCTCTCCTATCGGGAGCAGATCTGGGTCTCTCCCATTGTTGTCTTGGACTAAGATAACATAAGGTGAAGGCTGCCTAGATTGGCATGACAACCATCCATTTGGGAGTCTAGGCAGCCGTGGTTCCACCCCTTAGTTGCTTGCCCCTCTACCATCCATCCTGGATCCACCTCACACAGGCAACTACATGGCGGGTGATAACAATACTGAACTATATTACTATACCTATGTAAAAACTAAAAACTAAATATCATAATTATCATTATGCAATGTATATCTAAATTCAAATATCAAATTTGTAAAAGATAATGCAACAAATGCTGAAGTCTGAAATAGTCAAATAGATACTGAAGAATGAAAGAACACAAAGAAGTTAAAACTTAGAACAATGACGACTGCTCCAAGTTTAGTTGCAATATGATTATGAAATGAAATCATGAGCATAGTGTATAGAAATGTATTAGACTCTTAGGTTAGTCTAGGAGTTAATTTAATTTTCGTTTAATTATGTTTTAATTTTTTGAACACTTTTTTATTATTTTAATTTGCATTTATTTTTATTGTGAAAGATGAAAATTTGGGGGGGACAGGGGGACGGGGGGACGCCTAGAAGCCCCCATTAGGGGGAAACACGTTTCACACTTGAGGAAACGTGGGGAAACGTGTTTCCCTGAGTTTTCCCCAAAAGCGAGACGTGGGGAAACGTTTCCCCGGGAGTTTCCCTGTCCCGAAAGCGTGGGGGACCGAGGGGGCGCGTTCCCCACCCTAGGGGACGTGTCCCCGTGGAACACTGTATAAAAGAGAACCAGTGCCAAATGGAGTCCACAAATAAAGTGTTGTTGCTTTGCTGAAAGGAAAATGTTGCAACTGCTCTTGGTCAATTTTAAGTTAATGTGAGAAAATGAGTGAATTAACTTAGGGGGGAAGGGAACTCCCAATATACCCGAAGGTACGGGGAGTATGTCCAAAACTCTTAACCAATACAGCTACCCGCAAGGAATATGTAGGTTGGTTGGAGTCTCTGAGACGGTGTTCAACACTACACCGCAAGGGTGTAGCTTAACTGTGTCTCGAGGTCACTGACCAGTTGTTTCTGCTTCCTTTGGGCAATTTGCCACCGCAATGGCTTAATTCAAGGCATTGGATTTTAACCTGGGGAGGTTTATTGAAATGTGAGAACTAATTATTCTAGTCACCCACGTTACTTTTGATGCAGCTAACTAATCGGACGAACCGCAGCCGGTGCAGAGCATACACAACGAAGTCTTGTAAAGTTTTAATATTTTTAAAGCGTTGTGTTCTTTGTTAAAAAGAAAACCTTCCAGGAATCTCTTTCGGTCAATGCTAGATTTGCACTTTTATGCTAGATGTAACTTTAAGATTTGAAAGGAAACCTATTTCATGCAAGTTATTAATTTTACTAAAAATGCCATGCAAAAAATTGATTCCTTTATGCCAGATCTATTTTTAAATGAATGAACAATGCTTACTAGATCTAATTTATTCAAAACTTGAGATCTAGATCTGAGTGCAAGATTTATATTTTTAGTTCATAGATCTAAGTAAACAACTTAGGTAACAAAGGGGGGAATTTGATTTTTAAAGGGAGAAAGGAAAGAGAAAGAGTATGTTGTCGCGGGGGGTTTCACTTTGAAACAACTTTGTAGTGAGATGCCGAGGGACACTGTCTTTTGTATTTGCTTTGAAATGGGGTAGAATCAAGCTAAATCCACACCGTTTTGAAGCTAGGAAACCTAAAACTCAACCAAAACTTAACACACCCATGAGATCTTGAAAGCATATATAAAGAGAGGTTTTTAACGCATGAAAATAAACTTATTAACATGCAATGTTTGACCTCTAAGCATACATGATAATATAGAAACTAAACTAAACTTACTTTCAATTTCTATTCCTACCAGTCCAACGAAACCTTCATATGCAAGATCTAAACCACGAATAATGCATAAAAATTAGAAAGATACAGTTTTACCTCAATAATGCATGACAATCTCAATCCACACAAAAGAGCACACCACCACTAGCCTCCAAATCTTTTATTTTATTCCAAGCAAAATAACAATAGCATATAGATTACAACAGCATGCGCTCTCTTACACCAAACCCAACTAGTTTGTGAGAGAGGCTGAGGCTTTATTTATAGCCAGTTGGCCAAGAGGGGCACATGCCTGACTAAAAGAGAGACTCCAACTGATGGAGAGTTAAGCTGAGTCTGATCTGAAGATGAACTGAGTCTAACTTAACTGTAACTGAAAACCTAAGTGACACCTCTCTCAGTGGGCCAACCAAACCACTCTTTAACTGCGAAATCAACCCACACGTGTGGAGAGAGAAAGAGGGCGCAACCTCTCCTCCTGCGTGAGCCCGTTTACTCCCTCATCAGTGTTGATCAATGCCTTAAGTCAAGGAATGGAAACGCCCAGTCTATCTGAAGCCGATGTGATTGATTTCAATCAAATTGGAGCAAATCCCACTGATTTAGGATTTTGGGAATATTCTCTATTTATTAATTATTTTGATTTTTTAATTAATGAATTTGATTTTTTGGAGATTTTTTACTTAAGTGATAAATTTTTCACTTAAAACTTAGGAAAAGTGGGTTTTTGGGTTAAATGGGTGCTCTGAGTTAGAAAACGAGCACCCCCATGTCCAAAACTGATCCTAACCACACTTTTATTACATCCACAATTTTCCCAATTAAACTATTAAAAAATAGCCTAAGTTTACGGGAAAAATTATTTTTACCTGTTGCCCACCTATTTCGACTAGGTGGCAACGTCATGTACATTG
This sequence comes from Pseudotsuga menziesii, assembly GCA_001517045.1. Taxonomy (NCBI): domain Eukaryota; kingdom Viridiplantae; phylum Streptophyta; class Pinopsida; order Pinales; family Pinaceae; genus Pseudotsuga; species Pseudotsuga menziesii. The sequence continues at coordinate 80,267 of LPNX011057838.1, forward strand.
AAGATGTACATTTTGTACAAATTGTACCTTGGAAAAATCTGAGGATTTTTCACTTCTACAGGGCAATTGCCCCTTTGTAAAACGAAATGTTCGCTCCCCTGCGTGGGAAAATTAATGTAATTATATGTGCTAGTGTGGGTCATATGATATGGATGCCACACCATGGAACTAGTTGTTAGGGAAGTCCCCTCATCGAGGGTTTTTTCCTTTTCCAATTAATCTTGTTGAGTAAACGATTTTAATTGGTTTGGTTTTTCACTCAAAATCCTCCAAAGTGGTGACGGGCGTTCTAACAGTCAAGTCCATGTGGTGGCTAAGGGTTCAAAATGTTGTTCGTGACCATGCTAGACATTTGTATAGAGTCTTGCGGAGTTTCGTTATGTTGTTGTATTTTTATTAATTTTTGCTAGCTAATTAATTTCACCCCTTGGTGGTTAATTAACTCAGTTTTGATGTAATAATGTAATTACTCAAGCACTGGCACTTTGTAATAGGGGCTATGAATGCAAGGTAAATTGCTATGAAACCGCCTAAGCCACTGCTTCAAGTCCCATGTCATTCTGATAAGGGGTTGAAGAGATAGACCAATTTTGGTCAAGAGGGGTCTATCTCCCCTAGAGAATTAATTAACTTCCTTAAGTCAAAAAATTAAATTATTTGATTTTGAAGGAAAAAATCAAATAAGGCCATGGTAATTAAGTTTAGGAGGTGGCTAATCATAGTTAATTTTTATTTAAATAAACCCCCCCATGGTCAAAATAAATTTTTGAAAATTTCCCAAGTGGGGTGCTCCTCTTGTCTTAATAAAAAATAAAAATTAAAAATTAAAAAATTAAAGATCAAAAATTAAAAAATTAAAAAATAAAATAAAAAATAGAAAATAGAAAATAAAAGATTAAAAAATAAAAAATAAAAAATATAAGATTAAAACTTGAAAATAAAATATTAAAAGATTTAAAAGTAAAAAGATAAAAATAAAAAGTAAAAGATTAAAAGATTTAAAAGTAAAAAGATTAAAAAATTAAAGATAAAATTAAAAATTGAGTCAAAGGAGGCCCCACTTGAGTCATGGAAACCCTAGATCTAAGGGTTAAGCTTTATTGTGACATGGATCAAGCATCTAAGCCATGGATTGAAAAGTAATCTAAGGGTGGAGAATGATTGAAGAGGATGCAAAGTCAAATACCTAGATCTAGTGGTGGAGATCTAATCTAGATCTAGATCTAATCTTGGTCGTTGATCTTCAAGGGGTTGGGTCTTCCTCAACTATATAATGGGGGTCTCACTCCCTCATTTAACGACATCTCTCATGCTATTGTTATGCTGCCGGAATCTTTCCCTACTCTCTTCTCATATTCTCTCAAGCATTTGGCCCAAGCCTCTTGCCATTTTTTGTATTGAAGCTTTGCACTAGTTGGGCCATTTAATCAAAGAAATTCTTTGGAGGGACATTGTGCTACATTCTACATTCTTCATGATCCATTTCTTGTGAGGTAACTTGTATCTTTTTTAGTTTTACATATTTGTATTAGTCTAGTTAGCTCTCCACAAAGTATTTTGTGGAGAGATTAGAGAGTAAGTATTTTTACCCTCTTTTGTGAATGGTTTAGCAATTTTTCTTCAAAGTATTTTGCAGGGATTGTTAGACATTCATCACTAGGCTTACATATTTTTGCAGATCTAGATTTGTTTGCAGGTTTTCCAAGCAAGGATATCTCTCCAAGGGTTTCGTCTTTTCAAATTTTCAATTCGGCCTTTTTCCTTTTTCCTTCCTGAAACTAGGTTTTATTCACTGTATAGTGAATATAACCCTTGTTTTAGGGCCCCCATCCATTATATATTAGTATAGGCTTTAAATTATGCTGTTTATATGTTATTTTCACCCTAAAAACATTCATTTTCAGCCACTACAATTTCTGTTTTTCCATTTTTAAAGTTCAGATTTTTCTGTAAAATTTCTGGGTTTTACACTAAATTGTTCTAACTTTCTGTTTTAGTTTTCTGCAGTAATTTCCAACAAGTAAGTTGTTGATTTTTTGCAAATGTTATGCACAGAAAGAGGGGGTTATGCTGTCCTAAATTGCCTAGAAAAAACCTAGCAAAAATTTGGTCCAAAAGAGGCCCTAAACTACACTTCTTCTCTCTCTTCTATTACATTGTAAACCCCAAATGAGAAGTTCTCTTTGGGGTATTTCTCTGCTGTAAATTTGTATAAGTAGTTGCTTAGAGTTAATTTTTATTTGCAAGTTTTATTTTTCTATTTACCCACCTATTTTTGTGACAGACCACCATCTCTGTTACAAAGATTGTTGTGAGGTTAGTTTACGGTTTTAGCTAGTTGTATATTCCTTACTAATTTTATTTTCAGTTTATCCACTATCTCTGTGACAGACCACCATCTCTGTCACAGAGATTGCTGTACGGTTAGGCATTGCTTTAGCTAGTTACAGTTTCCTTCAAGTTTCAGTAAATTTTTTAATTTTTTGTTAAAGGGGTAATCATACAACCCACCTATCCTGTGTATCCTCTATCCACTTGTCATCTCCCTTTAGGGACTTCAAGTTGGGTATGAAAAGCAGGAGAAGTGGGGGCTTAGCTTAATTAAAACAACTTTCTTTTCTACTATAATCATCACATTTTATTTCTTAGTGCAAGATCAAGTACCAGCACCTCCCATAAGGGATACCGTTTGGTTGATCTTGTTGATAGTTTAAAATAAACCTTGTATGCTAATCACCAAGACTAAAATTTACTTCTAAAATTAACCAACAACAACTTCACTATTTGCTACTCCTCTACTCGGTTATCACCCTTCGGGGTACTCACGAGATACGACAGGGGATAGAGAAGTCTTAGTTTAATAGGCATCCATCTAGTAATTTTCCTGTTAATTAAAACAGTGACCTCGGAGGCGACTTGGGGTAGTAGACCGTGGGGGGTCTCTAGGCGTTTTACGTCCTCCTTGTTGAGCACCAGGCCATTGGGGTTTGACCTATGAGCTACGGGTGGGCTTTGCTCCCACTTTGTTGAGCGCAACAGCATTCCCTTTTTGATTTGAGAAGTACTAGATTGGGGTAGTCACACCACCGGATCTAAAACTTAATCAAAGATTTCAACTCTAATAAAATTTATTAAAATAAACCAAGAGACATTGCAAAACGTCCTACAAACACAGGTCACTGCTATTTATCTTTGCCTTGCTGTTCAAGGTTTTTACTGCAAGCTTTTCACCTTTCAGTTATAAGTATTTCCTTTCAGTTTTGCAAACTCTTGTGGTGGCATCTTTAATTCATTTGATTAAGTAATCACATTGTTTAATCTTGTAACTTGAAAGCAATCTGTTGTTTGATCTTTGACATAATAACTTGTTCATATTGTGTAATTCTTTAGCATTTGTTCATATTGTTAATATTGTAGATCTTGCTTAGCTTAGGCAACTGTGGATAGTCATTCTTAATTCTTTTGTAAGTTTGTAACTTGTAATATTTTGACTCCATTTAATCTAGGCACTGGTCTTGTAATTTTGTAGTCTTAATAAAAGATCCATTTAATTAATAGTTAATAAACTTAGGAATATTTTCCTATAGGGACTACCCCCCTTGGCTCTGTTGGGATCTTGCCTAAACGGAGGAGTTGGTAGACTGTGGTGACAGTGGTCTCCAGCTCTAACTTGCCCCCAAGGACACACAAAGAGGGTTGGAGACTTTCCCGTGTCATAAAGTGTGTATTAGGCGGCAACATTACCAAAACTTAAAAATAAACCTAAAGGGGACCTAGCACATGTCCATATGACTCAAAATTAATGCCTAGCATAGTAGCATGTTTATAAACATTGACACACAGACTCTAATAACCCCCTAGGATTAAATATCAATACGACCACCCCAATTTGGAGGTATGAGTGAAAAACTCAAAAATTATTAGTCGTTTGTTCAACAACCAATAATCTCTAAGGGAAAAAACACTCTGGGCTAGTAGGATTGATAAATAAGTCTAGGAGACCGAGTCTTTTACATACAACACCATGCTAGAACATTTTATTACAACTCCCCCAAGGGGGTATGAACATGTGGTACAAGAAAATTAAAAAAAATATGCCAGGAGAAGGTTGAATGACTTCTGATTGTTGAATAATGAACAAGGGTTTTTCTCATCACCCAGCTCACTTGATACCACCAACTAGGTATGACCTAGTAGGTAACAAAGGGCAGATGAGCCTGTTGCCGCCTAATACACACTTTATGATACGGGAAAGTCTCCAACCCGCTTTGTGTGTCCTTGGGGGCAAGTTAGAGCTGGGGACCACTGTCACCACAGTTCACAACTCCTCCGTTTAGGCTAGATCCCAACAGAGCCAAGGGGGGTAGTCCCTACGGAATACTAAGTTCCAGATTTATTAATTAATTACAAATTAATTAAAGGGATCCTTTTAAGGTTACAAAATTACAAGACCAGTGCCTAGATTAAATGGAGTCAAAAGATTACAAGTTACAAACTTACAAAAGAATTAAAAATGACTATCCACAGTTGCCTAAGCTAAGCAAGATCTACAATATTAACAATATGAACAAATGCTAAAGAATTACACAATATGAACAAGTTATTATGTCAAAGATCAAACAACAGATCGCTTTCAAGTTACAAGATTAAACAATGTGATTACTTAATCAAATGAATTACAGATGCCACCACACGAGTTTGTGAAACTGAAAAGAAATACTTGTAACTGAAAAAAGTGAAAAGCTTGTAGTAAAAACCTTGAACAGCAAGGCAAAGATAATAACAGTGACCTGTGTTTGTAGGACGTTTTGCAATGTCTCTTGGTTAATTTTAATAAATTTTATTAGATTTTTTCTTCTTGAAGTTAGTTTTAGAATTGGTGATGTGACTACCCCAATCTAGTACTTCTCAAGTCAAAGAGGGAGTGCTGTTGCGCTCAACAAAGTGGGAGCAAAGCCCACTCGTAGCTCACAGGTCAAACCCCAATGGCCTGGTGCTCAACAAGGAAGATGTCAAAGCGCCTAGAGACTCCCCACGGTCTACTACCCCAAGTCGCCTCCGAGGTCACTGTTTTTAATTAACTTTAAAAATAACAAGATGGATGCCTATTAAACTAGGACTTCTCTATCCCCTGTCGTATCTCGTGAGTACCCCGAAGGGTGATAACCGAGTAGAGGAGCAGGAAATAAAGAAGCTTTTGTTGGTAAATTTTAGGGGTTAATTTTAAGTCTTGGGTGATTAAGATGCAATGTAAATTTTGAGTTATCAACAAGATCACCAATCGATATCCCTTATGGGAGGTGCTGGTATTCGATCCTGGACTGAAAAATTAAATGTGAGGATTGTAGCAGGAAAATAAAAATGTTGCTTTAATTACCTAAGCCCCCACTTCTCCTGCTTTTCATATCCAACTTGAAGTCCCTAAAGGGAGATGACAAGTGGATAGAGGATACACAGGATGGGTGAGTTGTATGATTACTTCTTTTAACAGAAAAATAAAAATACTGAACTTGAAAGAAACTGTAACTAGCTAGAGCAATGCTTAACCGCACAACAATCTCTGTGACAAAGATGGTGGTCTGTCACAGAGATAGGTGGGTGAATGAAAGAAACTAGAAAGGAAAATACAACTGGATAAAACAGTAAACTAACCTCACTTCAATCTTTGTGACAGAGATGGTGGTCTGTCACAAAGATAGGTGGGTAAACAGAAAACTTGCATAAACTAAAATCTACTCTACTTCCTAATCTATTTACACATATATTACAAGTGCTTATTAACTTTGCAGAGTACCCCAAGAGAACTTTTCATTGGGGTTTACAAATATCAAAAAAAAAAAAAGAGAGAGGAAGTGTAGTTTAGGGCATCTTTTGGACCAAACTTTAGCTGGGTTTTTCTGGCAAATTTAGGGCAGCATAATCCCCTCTTTCTGTGCACAAAACCTGCAAAAAATCAGCAACTTACTTGCTGGAAATTACTGCAGAAAAACTGAACAGAAAGTTAGAAAAGTTTAGTGTAAAACCCAGAAATTTTTGCAGAAAAATCTGAACTTTTAAAACATAGAAAACATAAATTTTAGTGGCTGAAAATGAATGTTTAGAGGGCTGAAATAACATGTAAACAACAGATTTAAAGCCTATTACTAATATATAATGGATTGGGGCCCTAAAACAAGGGTTATATTCACTATACAGTAAATAAAACCCAGTTTCAGAACACAAAAAAAAATATGGCCGAATTGAAATTCTGAAAAATAAATATGTTTAGAGGGCTGAAAACTGAGTTTCCAGCCACCTAAATGATGTTAAAGCAATAGATCTGAAGTATTTAATTAATGTACTAAGGGTTGGGGCTTTAAAACCGAGGTTTTTATCACTATACAATGATAAAAACTGAGTTTTAAAACCCTTTTTTCCAAAAGTGCGAAAATGAAAACAGAGTTTTTAAACCAATGGAAGAAGCTCCTTTGCTCTAGATCCCTGCAAATAAACTTATAAGAGCTGCACAATGTAAACCAAGAGGTGAGCACAATAATAAATTCTACAAAATACTTTGTAAAATTTTACTAATCTACTCACAAATGCAGATAGAAATACTTCTATCTACAAGTCTCTCCACAAAATACTTTGTGGGGAGCTATCTAAGTAAATACAAGTACAAATCAAATAAATAAACAACAGGTTACCTCACAAAGAAACATGGAATGTAGAAGAGACACCAAGACTTCCTCCAAAGATTACTTGATTATGGCCCAACTAGGGCAAGAAGATTACAATAGCAAGAGAGCTTGAGAGAAGAGTGGAGAAATATTCCGGCAGCACAACAATAGCATGAGAGATCCCCTCAAATGAGGGAGTGAGACCCCCATTTTATAGTTGAGGAAGACCCCAACCCTTTGAAGATCAATGGCTGAGACTACATGTAGATCTAGGTTAAATCTCCACCACTAGATCTAGGTATTTGACTTTTATTCTTCTCAATCAATCTCCACCCTTAGATTATTTTCAATCAATGGCTTAGAAGCTTGATCCATGTCTTAATGCATCTACACCCTTAGATCTAGGGTTTTTGACCAAGTGGAGCCTCCTTTGACTCAATTTTATTATTTTTAATTTTATCTTTAATTTTTTAATCTTTTATATAATCTTTAATCTTTTATTTTTAATTTTTAACTTTTAATCTTTGTTTTATCTTTTATTTTTTTATTTTTGTCTTTTTATTTTAAATCTTTTAATCTTTTATTTTATCTTTTACTTTTTATTTTTATCTTTTTATTTTCAAATCTTTTAATCTTTTATTTTAAAGTTTTAATCTTATATTTTTTATTTTTATCTTTTTATTTTTTAATCTTTTATTTTCTATTTAATATTTTATTTTTTAATTTTTAATTTTTATCTTTTATTAAGACAAGAGGGAGGCCCCACTTAGGAGATCTTCAGACATATTTTGACCATGGGGGGGCGAAAAAATTTGAAATAAATTTTCCTAGGCTTGGTTACCCCCAAACAAAATTACCATGGCATTATTTGATTTTTTCCTTCAAAATCAAATAATATGAATTCTTGATTTAGGGAAAATTAAAATTTCCCTAGGGGAGATAGACCCCCTCTGACCAAATTTGGTCTATCTCTTCAACCGCTTGTCAGAATGACATGGGACTCGAAGCAGTGGCTTAGGGGGTTTCATAGCAATTTTACCTTGCATTCATAGCCCCTATTACAAAATGCCAGTGCTTGAGCAATTACATTATTACATCAAAACTGAGTTAATTAATCACCAAGGGGTGGAATTAATTAACTGGAAAAAATTAATAAAAGTACAACAACACAACGAAACTCCGCAAGACTCTATACAAATGTCTAGCATGGTCACGAATAACATTTGAAGCCTTAGCCACCCCATGGACTTGACTGCTAGAACGCCCGTCACCACTTTGGAGGATTTTGAGTGAAAAACCAAACCAATTAAAATCATTTACTCAACAAGATTAATTGGAAAGAGAAAAAACACTCGATGAGGGGACTTCCCTAACAACCAGTTCCATGGTGTGGCATCCATATCATATGACCAACACTAGCACATAAAATTACATTAATTTTCCCACGCAGGGGAGCGGACATTTCGTTTTACAAAGGGGCAATTGCCCTGCAAAAGTGGAAAAAATCCTCAGATTTTTTCAAGGTACAATTTGTACAACTATGTACATCTTCATGTACATGAGGTTGCCACCTATTCGAAATAGGTGGGCAACAGAGCCTTACATTATACAAAGAATGAGTGCTCAACCCCTTGGCCACTAACTACTTTTTAAACCTTTATACTTTGCATCATTTAGATATAGCATTTATGCGTTCCGATGGTTAGTATTTAGCAACACTACTTGGTGGAGCTTGTTTTGAGGACTCAAGGAGAACTAGATAGTGAGCCCAGCCACATTGGCCAAGCCACATACTTCATAGCCAAAGACACATAACAACATGGACTCTATCATGCATAGGGGTCAATATGGGGAAAATATCTTCAATCTCACAAGTCTTAGTCAATCTAATTCATGGGAAAAAATTCAACAACGGATGAACTGGATGGATGGGGACAAATGACCTATGGGACCAACATAGCACAAAGGTTTAATCATTTGTGTAAAGCATGGCATGAGCAACGGTCTTCAACATTGAGTTCTTTTGATCAGTCTTAGCACAAGTTTAATCATCAGTATATATATAAGCATGGGTCACCATGATCATCCTAACAAGACAAGCCTGGGTGTTTAATATACATCATAGAGCAAAAACAAACCAAGGAAACATACACCTAATCTCATCATATATACCTGTCTCCATCTGATAAGCCCCTCTATAACTGTGTGTACTGTATCTTCTCTGCTACTCTGCTCCAATGAACTAGGTCACCACTGAAATCATCTCATTGGACAAGTGAATCTCAGTCCTGGCAAGGAAACACTGCTAAAAAAAGGCTCTAAAATGGTTGAGGTTGTAATGATCCATGCTAAAACCCCATGTGAATGAATAGCTCAGAAAAAATAAAGAGATCAATCTGTATGCTACATCATGATAGCCCAGCTACAATGTATATGTGATAACAGGATGTTGGAATGGTAATGGGTCATTCTGGTCTTCATCGAGCATGCCTCGGCTCATCTGATCTCAATTTTATTACTGAGACCCATGAGAGCCCTATCAAACCACTTCTGGCCATTGCGGGTTATCACTGGCTCTCCTCTTATCGACAAGAAACTGTGTCTTTAAGTGCGGTCTGAGGCCAAGTGGAGTGGCATGATAAAAGAGAGGCTCGCTCTGGGGTTGGGTCTCTTTGGTAGCAATCAATGAGGATGCCAGGTTCATGTGGGTTCGGCTCAGCAGATTAGCCCCTCTTCAGAGATCTCTATATAGTAGTCTGTTATTTCTCCCCAGCCTTGTCTCAGTTTGTTATCCATGGCGAGTCCGACAGTGACCCTTTCTTGGATTTATATTATGGCATCAGTCAATATTCAGCAATGAGTGAGGCCATCCTAGAAAACGCCAGGACTCTGATACCATTGTCAGGCGTGGAGGATTAACTCCAACGTTGACTGAATTTTGTTGTCTGTAAAGGTCTTATTTATAAAAATGGGAGAGGTGACCTTTGGGATTTAGATTCCCAAGGTAGATACCTCTTCATCTTCGTAACTGAACATTTACAATAATTTACAAGAGGAACCATAAGCCCATAGGATTAGGCTTCCAACAATATATACATTGTTTGGTTGAGTAACGAGTTTAATGCTCAGAAGTTCATGATAAGAGATCAAACCCATGTTGTGGCCAAAGGGGTTCAAGTTGGAGGTCTTTATAGACTGCAAGAAGATCCGGTAGTGCATAGTAGTAACAAAGTAATGGCACAAGCATTTTGGTCACTTACAATATGGAGTACGTCCTCTCTTGAAGCACTAACTGTATGAATTGCCAGATAGAGAAGGAAGGAATATGCAAAATATGTGCACTTAGGAAACATACCAAGGCTACTTTTACAAGCAACGAGCAAAGATCGAGAGGGAGTCTTGATATAATCTATTCAGATGTGCATGGCACCATCTTCCTCCTCTTTGACAAGTAGTTTGTATTATGTCACTTTCATTGATGATTCCTCATACAATACCTGGATTTATTTTTTGAAGCACTAATTTCAAGTTTGGCTCCCTAATTAATCAAAAGAGTCAAAATCATCAATTGTTCTCATTTATTCCTCAATCTCTCAAGAAACCCTAATTCATTTCAGTCAAAACCAAAACAACATAAATCTTAACTCTAATTCATTATCAATTAGCTTAATCCAAAATTAACTCTTATTTTTTCTACTATTCTTAATCAAGGGTGGCTAAAATTATATATAATCACCCTCTTAACCTGCATCATATTTAAATACATTATAAAAAAAAATTATCCTATTAATATCCACATAGACCAATTTGGCCTATCTGAGATGTGTTAAGCCCCTTTGATGATGGAGGAAAACCAACTACAAAAGGTCAAACACCTTCCCTCCCATGTAATGGTTCTACACCGTCAAGGTTTCAACCTCAACTGTTTGCATGGAGAACCCTACAACACTAATTATAATATTCAATAATCCAAAGCTCTATTATCATATGTTTTTCAACTTCTAGATGGTATAGCCATCTTCACTAATGCAAGGAATTGAAATTTAACTCTAGTAGGTATCTAAAAGCTTGGCATTGTTCAAGTTGGACCAACTCTAGTTGATGTATGGATGTAAATACACAATTGACTCAGTGTTGAGCATATTTAATCTTATTTGTTCTGTTACCGACTAGGCTGCACCTAGTTGGACTTTCAGTGAGCCGCCAGTGATGAACAAGATACTTGTTCATATTCAGAGTTCAGAAGTCCTTTCAGGCCTCCGTGACCGTTTTATTTTTTTGTAACACATGTTCATACCCCTTTGGGGAAATTGTAAAAAATGTCCTAGCATTTAATTTTTTATAAAAGGCTCGGCATCCCAGACTTGAGTATCAAGCCGACTAGCCCAGACTGTTTTTTCTCCCATGTAATGGTTCTACACCGTCAAGGTTTCAACCTCAACTGTTTGCATGGAGAACCCTACAACACTAATTATAATATTCAATAATCCAAAGCTCTATTATCATATGTTTTTCAACTTCTAGATGGTATAGCCATCTTCACTAATGCAAGGAATTGAAATTTAACTCTAGTAGGTATCTAAAAGCTTGGCATTGTTCAAGTTGGACCAACTCTAGTTGATGTATGGATGTAAATACACAATTAACTCAATGTTGAGCATATTTAATCTTATTTGTTCTGTTACCGACTAGGCTGCACCTAGTTGGACTTTCAGTGAGCCGCCAGTGATGAACAAGATACTTGTTCATATTCAGAGTTCAGAAGTCCTTTCAGGCCTCCGTGACCGTTTTATTTTTTTGTAACACATGTTCATACCCCTTTGGGGAAATTGTAAAAAATGTCCTAGCATTTAATTTTTTATAAAAGGCTCAGCATCCCAGACTTGAGTATCAAGCCGACTAGCCCAGACTGTTTTTTCCCTTGGTTATTATTGGTTGTTCAACAAACGACTAATAATTTCTGAGTTTTTCACTCACACCTCCAAAGCTAGGGTAGTCATCTTGGTGTTTCGGCCTAGGGAGGTTATTAGAGCCTTCGTGTCGGTGTTTTTCACCATGCTAGGCATTAGAATTTAGTCGTATGGACATGTACTAGGTCCCCCTAGAGTTTCGTCAATTTCCGCAAAAAAAAAAAAAAATTCCGTTTTTTAAGCCATTTTTTAATGGTTTAATTAAAAAACTTCAGATTGTAATAAAAGTCAGATACGGAGTCCGTTTTTGACGTGGGGACACTCGTTTTCACACCCGGAGCATTCACTTTACCCATGGGACCACTTTCTACATCAGTCAGGCAGCCGAAAAACCACGTAAGGCATTATTTGGGCTAGAAGTGCATAAAAGTGGCATTTTAATGTTAAAACTGGACAAATTGGCACTCTGGTCAAAGGTTGAAAAGTCAAAAATATTAAATTATTTATGGATAGGGTGACATGGCATGGGTCCCCCATAGCCATGTGACCCTTCTTTTCATGTTTTAACTTAAGTTTTAAGTTGTGGTGAAAGGTAATAAGTTTAAATAAAGGTGACGTCAATGCATGGAGGAGCTCACGCTAGCATGGTGGGGTTCACGTGAGATATGGACCCCATTCACATCACGTTAGAACCATTGTTTATTCTACATTCCACCATACTTTGGTCTGATTTGTTTATAGCGCAGATGAAGTGGTGATGTGAGCTTCACGGCCCATGAATATGGTGATATGGGTTGCGCTAATCAAAGCGTGGACCCCCTTTGTTATCCACGGTGGCATTAAAACTTGGATTCATTTCCTTTATCG
>LPNX011057881.1:9988-21083 GCA_001517045.1 Pseudotsuga menziesii
TTTGAGGATATTTAAATTTTATGGGTTATTTTAATTGTTTTATTAATAAAAATAACAAATAAAAAAATGAAAATAAGTCTTTGCTAGTTTTAGAAAATAAAGAAAAAATATTTTTTGAATAATGGTGGTAGATTTTGTCATCTTCAAGTATACAAATTAAAAAAAATATTAAATAACTATTTTAAAATTGAATAAGAAAGTTACAAAACAAATTGGTCTTGGAGTAAGTTCTAAAACTGTTTTTTTGATTGGATAAGAGTTTGTCTAAACAGGTTAATGACCCAATATCCAAAGGATTCTCTTAGTTGTGGAAATTTACCCTGGTTAATAACCACACTCCGAGTTTGATAACTAAGTTATAATTCCTTTTATCATCTTCTAAAAAAAATTCTAAAAATAATTACCCAAATAATCATTGGTATTTATAATTAGCCCAAAAAATGAATCTATAAAACCTTCATGCCTCCTCCAAATAAGTCGGAATCCTTTGCAAGTTTGGATGCTTCATACTCATTTACTATTGTGAATAGTTTGCATTTGGAGAAGTATAATTGTATAAATTTGGATCTTGAGGTTGTGCAGCATAATCATAACCGGTATTGTGTCCTTGTACATCACCATAGTATCCTCCATTCCAATGATTTGGATTTGTTGTTGGGTTTGAGCCCACCCTACAGGCTGCACTTGATTTGGATGTAGTTGTCGGGTTTGAACCCACCCTGCAGTCTGCACTTGTTTCTTTGCAGGAGGAGTTGTTTCCTAAGAAAGCCAAATTTGTCGCTGACCAAGAAGAAAGCCAAATTTGTCGCTGACCAAGAACTGTACCTTGTAACATTTGCAATGCCACCTCTGTAGATGGCCTGTTGCTGAATTGGACAAAGACACAACTCTTACCCATAGGTATCTTGACATACACAACCTCACCAAACTAACGAATCGCTTGCATCAGCATTTCTCCTGTCACAGTGGAGTCTAATCCACCAACAAACAGAGTTGTATTACTTGGATCCTTATCTGAATCTGAGGCCACCACATTCTGAGGCTGAGGCTGAGGCTGAGGCGGAGGATACGATTGTTGATAATTACCTGTAGTGTTCTTTCTTGCGGCAGGACTTATTCGCATAGGTTTTGATGAACAAAACAATCCATTCATCTCTGTCATAGAACACATTTGCTCATTCTCATCACCAAGCATTGCAAATCCATATCTTTTCGAACGGCCTGTGGTCCTATCAGTAACAAGTAGTCCGTGAAATCAGATGCCAAATATCCCGGGGAGTTTTTTTCCCACAAATCCTGGGGACGTTTTTCTTCAACGCTAAAAGTTGCCCAACTTAGCCTGTAAAATTCTTGAGCATAATAATTTTTTATTAATAGATATGAATGTTAATAGATTGAACATTATCCAAACTATTAATGATATTGGGCTTAAACTACATTCTCATATGTGTAAAATTCAAGTCGGGTGCCATGGCTTACCTATTTGGAGTCTCAATTCTACCTACAAAATGGCCAAGGATCAAAGTGGCCAAGGATCTGGTGTGCTTATGCCAGATGTAATCATAGTCTCGATAGAAGTCTATGCAGAAACTATAACAAAGGTATCCTTATACTAAGCTCCCTATCTTTTGGAAAATACCCTCACATGAGCTAAGCCTTGTAATTCTCTATTTTTCTTATATTTGCATGCTTCACAATGTAAAGCCACCTAGAATCAACAACTAATTTCCCTCTTATCTAAGCACAATCTCCTAGGCTGAATAACTTTAATATTTAATGAAAAAACGATGTCATGATGAAAATAGAATGTAGAGAGGGTTATCCCATGTGTATTTATAAGGGAGAGAGAATAATATTGGTTTAAGTAGCTTCGTATTCACCATGATTTCTAGAAGGATATTTTGAGCAATTTGACCCTCTCTGTTTGGTGAGAATTGGGCTACCATCTCCTATTCATCTGAATTTTATGGAATGGGGATTTTTTTAGGACCATGTAGCCTTGATTTTATAGAATAGGGACTTACAAGGGAATAATTTTTCATGGATAAGGATTAACTAACCTTTCCTAAAATATGGTATTCATGTCAAGGGACATTTAGTGGAAGGATTGGTTGAATCTCCCTCACATAAATTTTTTGAATGATGGGGATCAAGGGGAAGGGTGTATTGAACCCACTCCCATGAAGGGGGGGCATGGAAAAGAATTGACCAAACCTTCTTCAATTATGATATTTTTATGGAGGGGGAGCACAAATAAGGGTCAACCAACCCTTCACAATAATGGTATTAAAATCATGGGTATCTAGTGGAAGGGTCATTTATTCGTGTTATCGAGTATCTAATAAGAGGTTCCATTGAATCTTCCTTAAGTAAAGTTTTTGAGACTTGGAGATCCATTAATCTAAATAAATATTGTGAATTTCTTTAAAATCATTTGGATTCTCCTTCCATGTCAGTACTTGTTTATTACAGATCAAACTAGGATGTGCCCGTTATTTTTTCCGTGTCTTCAAGACCAACTTTCAGATGGTATTTGAACAAGATACCTATGATGTGGGATGACGAATCTAAGTAAAACAAATTCTGTCTTATGTATATTTTCAACAATAGACTTATCCAAGAGAGCATTTCTTTCAAACTAAACTTAACTTAAATGTAAACTTATTTTGAATAATAATAATAACAAGTAAATAATAAATTATCATTCACTTATCCATCTTTATTGTACTTGCTATTGTATTTTTGTGGTGTCCTTGTCCAAAAGTGTCCTATAGTGAATACAAACACATCTACTTTATGTGGTTATCTTCAATAGGATCGTGTGCTTTTTAGTAGTGTCTAAAACATAACAAATTTAATATTACATAAAATATACTTTATGTGTTCAAAACTTATTTTTTCTTTGTGCCAAGGAGGCACATTCTACAATCTAGTAGGGGATATGTGTAACTCCTTTCGTGCTCATGATAGAGCTGACATGTGTCCTTTATAAAAAATAATAAAATATTATAAAAATAACATGTCGTCTTAATTTAGATTTAAAGTATTTTTTAGAACCACATATCTAAGACTACAAATTAAAACCACAAACATTTCGTTCACATTTCCTTAACATTTCCACTCTAAAAAAGGGGTTTGTAGATAGAGATATTTGATCCCTTTTGGTGCTTGGTAGATCCTTTTTAAGATGGATCTATGCTGGTTTTAAATCATGTAGCGTGTGTTTAGGAACATGCCCATGACAAAAGGAACCTTCTAATGGTTTTGCATACCTTAGCATAGTTTCAAAGTGAAAAGAACAAACTAACAAAACTAACTAGCATGCAAGAAAAATAAGTAAATCTAAATTAACAGTATAAGCATATTATTTGACAAACACCATTTAAAGAATCAAAGAATTTCTTTTTATATTAAACCAAAAATTACAAGGAATACGGTGACCTTAGAAGCATAGTGGAAGTGGTCTTGTAGTTGTTCGAGGGTTGGTTCGTTGACATCCTAGCATTCTGGTAATCCTTTGTCCAAATTTAACAAGAAAGATATCTAATAGGTGAGAGATGACCAAGAAGAGGATGACTCCAATCATAGGGGTAAAATCGATAGAATGACGACTTGATTTAAACAATGGAGAATTGTATGTAATGAGGGACCTTAATGGTTCTTTTAAAGGAATAGTATATGGATATGGGGTTAAGGACCAGGGTGGATTTTTCAATCCTAAATCCTCTCCTTGATTTGTTCCATGTTAGATTTCATTCCCAGCTTAACTCTTTTTTTCTAGGAGAAAAGTAGAAACAACCTAAAAACATGTTGAGGCAAGGTTTCCTTGTTTTTAATGAAATGTGTGACTTGGGTTGCTTAAATAGAATGAAAGTGAGCAACTTGGGTCGCTCTTTTTATAGTAATATGTGCGGCATGTTTCTAAAGTGGCCCCTTTTGGAGTTTAACTTCAATTTTTTTGGATTTTACATGCTTTTATAATGTTGTCACAAGGTCCAATAGGTTTAAAAGAGGCGGAATGATGTGGAATGACAACATATGTGGGTGATGGGGTTGATGAAATGGTAGGTGAGAAAATTTGGTGGTTATCAAATTAATAAAATTTCAAAATAAGTGGAACTTAGTTTGAAATTCTAATTTTATCTTGAGTGAAATTGTATTTTAAATGTTTTAAAATAGCCTAAAACATAAAATTAAAAAAAACATAAATAAATCACAGCTAAATTATAAATAATCAAAAGAAAAAGAAAAATTAGTTTAAAAATTAGTTCACGAACCTTTTTTGAAAATATATAGTCCTTTTGGCAATGGATTAGGGGACCAATTACTTAAAAGTAACCTACTAATTACTTGTTCTCTTCCCATTTATGTCATTGCTAAAGCTATCTCTAACCAATCCCACTCAGAAACATTAGTAAATACTCGAAATTTTCCATTTAAAATAGAAGATAAATATATATGGATTACAAAAATAGATATAAAATAAAATATAATTATAAATATTCTTTTATATTTTTTTCTTCATGTGATTCACAACATTGGATACCGTTACTCAATAAATCCATAGAAAACCCCTTGGGGTATTCCCACAGTATTCCATGGGGAATGTGGGAAGGATGGATATTGTCATTATAAAGGTGGCTCGACAAGATCATAAGACATGCTCATTTAAGATCTCAACATATCACTTCCAAGGATTAAACTTGAGTGGGGAGGGTAAAAGTCATTCCTCCCAACGAACCACGCTACATTCACTAGAGAAATATTCTTTTATCCTTATGACTTTGTAAAATAGAAAGTGTCTAATTGACTTTTTCAATATGGTTTTCGAGATGGTCATTGTAAATTTAAACTTCTCTCGATATGCTTTGTCATGTGCACCAAATGGAATATTAATATTTAATGCAATCACTTTCATATCTCTAAATTCTAAAATATTAAGTAATTGTGGATATGATGTAATGTTATGATGGTGATCATCAATAATTATTATTTTCTAAAATTTTCTAATAGGCTAATTAATTATAGTCCAATCATTTTTATTAGTACTTATCTTCATGCTCATAGGGATTCTTCCAATTGACTTGTCGTTTTCTCATTAAAACGACACACAACTCAAAGTATTTAATACTAAGTTTTCATTATAAATGGTTTGGATCAATATTGGAGCCAATAGGGTGAGGTCTCTTCGAGTGGCCCTGCTATAATTATTAGTGTGGATGTAGCGAGCCCCAACCACTACCCGCCGACATTGTGAACCTTGTGAAAAAAAAAAGTTTGGCTCAACCAATCCTATGAATTTTTTTTATTTATCCACTAATTAACAAATTCAACCTCTTACTTGGCCTCATGCGAAGGAAAAAAAATTTATGACACTCTTTTCCTATGTTTTGTGAATTGAAAGTTAGAATAATTGTGAAGTAAGTAATTATGGAGTACTTTACTTCTATAATTAATTTGTTAACATTAATTGTTTCAATTTCCACCACCCTGCTCATACTCATACCACTTCCTTGATCTTCCACTGCCCTCATATGGCCACCACCTTCCTTATTCTCTTTGTTGACACATCCACAAGGCTGGAAGGCGAGTTACTGGTTGAGATTACCTGCCTTTGTCTTTGTCCTTGTTTTCACATATTCTACTTATTCCTTTTCAAGGTTCTATCTATTCCTTGTGTAGTGGTAGGGTGTTGACTTAAATTCTTTCGTAGATGTTTTATCAGATGTCTTTATTCAAATCCTCTCTTAGTCCTTGTCTTTCATTCTGATGCTTGCACCTTTGAATCTACCCTATATCGATACTTCTGACTCATCTAGTTTTATAATAGAACCAATATGCGGAAACTCAAAACATGTTATCCCCTATATATGCTACACCTACAGGGCTTGTTCTCATCCATAACTAGTTTTTTGGTTTCTTCCTTGACCATACCATTAGGACAACTCTTAATAGTATTGGTGTGGTGTTCATTATAGCTATTGTACATCTTTGTTAAAGTCTCCAAAGTCCCATGTACCGCATAATTATATTAGTTTATTTTCTCTTCAACTGTTATACCCTATTAGATAAGGAAGAAGACTTACTTATGCTAAAATAACAACTAGTAAACCAAATAGGTGGAAGCATCCTAACTGAGCTAGACATTGGGATTGAAAAATTACAAGCTAGAAGTGATGGATTGAACCAGATAACAAAGACCATGGAGACCCTACACATGTGAACAACGAAACTTGAGCTATTGTGAGTTTTTAAAATCCATACAAAATACTAGATTTGTGTTTATTTTATTTTTATACAATAGTGATTATATCATGATTGTGTTTTAATGATATTATAGTTCTTCAATGAAAAATATTTTTTTCATATTAAAATTTCAAGTATAATGAAAATAATAAAAAATAGAGAATGATTCTCTAGAGAGATAACAAACAATACTTCAAGAGTAGTTTGGGTATAATAAACTGATTTCTTTCCTTAGTTATTTGTTTTCTATTTTCTATTAATTTGTGGCTCCAGAAGAAAGTACATGCTAGGGTAAATTTCCCATTATATGTCTCTATTTCCCTATGTATTTTGTGCAATATGGTGGAGACAAGGTAAGTTGTATTGATCCCTCCTTTTGGGGATTTATTCAAGATATATCTAAGAGTTAGTGATCCATGGGAATCACTTTAGCGATGTAGTCTCCTTATGTGCACCATTGGGTGACGTAAGACTCGACATTCTTGTTGACAAATA
This sequence comes from Pseudotsuga menziesii, assembly GCA_001517045.1. Taxonomy (NCBI): domain Eukaryota; kingdom Viridiplantae; phylum Streptophyta; class Pinopsida; order Pinales; family Pinaceae; genus Pseudotsuga; species Pseudotsuga menziesii. Next base: position 16,730 of record LPNX011057881.1, read on the forward strand.
CCACATCAATGTAAAGTTGACCATAAACTAGTCTCTTAAGTCTAATGTTGTAATACTATGTACATGGAACGAAATTTTAAAATTAATCCTTGAATTTAGTAACTTACTCATAATTTCATTCACTATAAAGTAGCCAAAGATCTCAATTACTTTGTATATCCAACACCAAGATTTTAAGTAATGATTGTAGATGGAGGAACCATCAATTGGTCATGGAAATGCCATATATCAATATTATTATGAGGGAATATGTATTGAATAGTCCCACGATGGTTATCCTAATGGGTGGTGTTGATGTTTTATTAGGGGTTCAATCGTTACAATCATTGGGAGCAACAAATTTTTAATTTTCAGAATATTTTCATGAAATTTTCTTGAGAAGGAAAAGAATTTGTGTTAAATGGCATCATAGGGAAACCAAGCAAGGTGATAAACTCTAATGGTGTGAAAACATTGTTAAAGAAAGGACATCAAGGTGATGAGTCACATTAAAGAGATCATCTTCCTTCTTTCACATATTCCTTGACTGAATGAGTCCCATGATCTAAGGAGACCATTCAAGGTAGTCGTCACTATTGCTCCTTCAACATTCTCTTCAACTTCTTCAAGTTGTTCTTTGATTTCAGCAACCCTTGTGAAGTAAGACGGTATAGTCTACGAGTTCTGTATCTTCACATTCTTCAACTAGTTCCTCAAAGTAATATTCTGGTTGATGTTATTTCCTTTGAACGTCTTTGTCAAAGCATCAAACACTTCCTTTGGTGTCTTGAATGATGACACATGGAGGATGAGGTGATCCTTGATTGAATCTATAATGACTCTCTTGGATTTTACCAAGTTCTTCTTATGATTATCCTTAGCCTCATCTCCCTTTTGATATGGAACTTCTCCATTGATGTACTTATCTAGATCATTTTCTTCAAGGATCGGGGAGATTTTGTACTTCCATGCTTGGAAGTTATTAGCCCCTCCAAGCTTGTCCTCAAGATAAGTATGGAGAGTCATATTTTTCAAATGAGAAACTCAAATGGAAATGGAAAATATTTAAATCTTATGGATTTAAGGTGTCCGACCTAGTTTTGTAGCTTGCTGACCCAGGGTTTGTTAGAAAAACTCTAATTTTCCAAACTTGGAGATTGGGAATTCTGTTTGGATAGAAAGATGCGCCACCTTGAGTAAAGTTGTTCAGCAGGGTCCTTTCCTAAATACTGAGGTAGGAAGCCTCTGAAACTTGATGCCGTAATTTCTCTTGGCACTAGTGGCGGGGTCAAAATTGAAACTTCTTCAAATCTAAAACTGCTTCTACCCAAAGATACGCTCTACTGAGGTGAGTTAGCATAACCCTCTTTTCTTGATGATCTGTGGAGAGAATAACTTGAACTAGGAATCCCTAATTTTTGTTGCTGCATGGTGCCTTCTTTTAGAGAGGCTCTAATACCATGTTATTTTTTCTAATATCAAACCCAGTAATAATAATTCTTCAACAGTTCTCTAGGAATCCCTAATTTTTGTTGCTGCATGGCGCCTTCTTTTAGAGAGGCTCTAATACCATGTTATTTTTTCTGATATCAAGTAATAATAATTCTTCAACAATTCTAGAGATTGGGAATTCTGTTTGGACAGAAAGATGTGCCACCTTGAGTAAATTTGTTCAGCAGGGTCCTTTCCTAAATACTGAGGCAGGAAGCCTCTGAAACTTGATGCCGTAATTTCTCTTGGCACTAGTGGTGGGGTCAAAATTGAAACTTCTTCAAATCTAAAACTGCTTCGACCCAAAGATACGCTCTACTGAGGTGAGTTAGCATAACCCTCTTTTCTTGATGATCTGTGGAGAGAATAACTTGAACTAGGAATCCCTAATTTTTGTTGTTGCATGGTGCCTTCTTTTAGAGAGGCTCTAATACCATGTTATTTTTTCTGATATCAAACCCAGTAATAATAATTCTTCAACAGTTCTCTAGGAATCCCTAATTTTTGTTGCTGCATGGTGCCTTCTTTTAGAGAGGCTCTAATACCATGTTATTTTTTCTGATATCAAGTAATAATAATTCTTCAACAATTCTCTCTCTCTCTCTCTGATATTAAGTGACTAGCCTATTACATGGTTGGGGCCGACCTCTTACTCTAATAGGGTTGGATTCTCCTAGAGAGACTCCAAAAATACATTACATTATGTTTCACTGGGGACTATTTCCCCAACTTACAATGAGGTTTATACCCCAATTTCTATACACAGGTAGACATCTATTAAGCTCATGTGTTTTTCATCAAGAAATATAATAGAAAACATAAGATTCTCATTCTTCATGAACAACCATGGGGGGAATATTTTTATAAATCAATAACGTTGTCCAAAAAAAATATTATTATTTGGAGGTAAGATGGATTCACCCCATCCATCTCTATTTTTAATCAAAGGATTCATACTTCATCCTTGTTTTTATGAGTCCACATATCCTCTATATGTTTCATGGCTAATGAATCCATTTGGATTCACATAAATCCTTGCTCACTTATATGTGAGGAATCCCATCCTTATAACACGACTAATTATTTTCCAATGAAAGATATTTTCAATCTTTAGGATTATAGGCATGTGTTTACATATATTATTAGAGGACCATGTGCTTTATCCTTCTTCCCTTTTTAGTTTCAGATCATGCCCACAGTTTGGACACACCTATTTATCCATGCAATCACCTTTGTAAATAATAGATCCATTCAGACAAGCATGATATGATATGTACTCAACACCCACCATTTACATTAGCTTTCTTTCCTATTTATTGTTCTCAAGGAGGACATTATCACTTGGAAGTATCTTATCCTTTAATAACCTATAATTATCAAGTAATATAAATGTACATTGTTAGTGAGCATGTGCAAAATCATTTTCCATTGCTAAGTGTGTGACAAGATCACGAAAAGATGTGTTAAAATATATGGGACTTAAAAGTTAATTACCTTATTAATGGTTTCTAATATACCATACATGGCTTTCAAGTTGTTTGGTAACATTATTGTCCCTAATTGGGTAGACCCTGAACAATGTCCAAAGAGAAGGGATTTGGAAGTAGATTTCATGATTTCAAAGATTTAGGTTTTGATGATATGAGCATTTCCCCCTAGCTCATATTTCTAGAATGAAATTAACAACATTGCTTCCAAGTTATGGCTATCCCATAATAAATCATCCATATAAACCTATATATCATTGTTTTCATGCCTGCCATGTGAAGAATCAATGTTACTATTAACATTATGAATTGGTGACTCAAGACTTAGTGGGAATTGAATAGTTGATGAATTCAACCATGCTTGGCATGCTTCCTCTCTATGTTGTGTTTGTTTAGTATCATTTTCTTGAGTTGACATTGTAGTGAGATGCCTTATTTTCATAAATAACTCATTTTCATTAGATTTTCCCCCAAATGAAAAAAATCATTGAATAATGAACACATACATCTATTTTGAACCATTCAATCTTGTAATTCGTATTGGGAAGGTGATTTTGATACAACTATTTATGAACCATTCAATTTTTCAATTCATATTGGGAAGGTGATTTTGACGATTGGAAGTATACTTCTATTTACATTCTCAACCCTCGTTTAGGTCTATTAAAAATTAGCCTTGCATTTCCTTTGTCTTGTATAGAGGCATAGTGCTAAGGTGATGTTAACGCCAAGATCAACCAACAATAGTGTGGTGTGATAATTAAAGTTCCATTCGTACAACCTATTTAAGCATTAATGCACCAAACACATTGAGGTTCAATGCACTACATACTATAGCTCCTTCATGATGAGTTTCTTAACTTGTAATTTTACCACTTATAAGATCGAGTATAAACTATTCTCACCAAGCCAGTCATGGTAACCAAGTCCCTTCATGTCCGATCCTTTCCAGGGGTGACAAAAAAATTTCCTTATGGGGGAATAACATGTAAATCCTTCTTCCTTCCACTCAAGTCCAAGTCAATTTTATGAATTTTACAAAGCAATGTCAGTGCATAGTTATGTGCACATTATTTAATTCTTTGTGCACATTGAATAAATAAATCATGTATAGTAAAATATTTATGATTCTTGGTAAGAACTATAGTTTTTATGATAATGTTTATCTTGATCTATCGATGCATTCATAGGTTTCAAGTTTACATAAGCTTAACTTGGAGAACCTTCTAGTTATGGCTTAGTGAACTAAAAATAAACAAGTGGATTGCATGGAAGCATCTGCTATGTAAATAAGGGACCTAGGCCCTCATTGTAAAGAATATTTGATTGATAAAAAAATATGTTTTCTACTCCATGGATGTCTCTTTCAATGGTTTTACCACATGTATCCTATGTTA
>LPNX011057881.1:21259-32201 GCA_001517045.1 Pseudotsuga menziesii
ACTTGGAAACTTTATTTGGTGCTTTAGTTTTGAGCACGCTCTCCATTTTTTGGTATAGTTTAGGGTTATGTTTTTACCCTACTTGTATGTCACTTCCCTTATGACACTCTTTTCCTATGTTTTGTCAATTAAAAGTTTGAATAATTGTTAAGTAAGTAATTATGGAGTACTTTACTTCTAGAATTACTTTGTTAACATTCATTGTTTTAATTTCCATCGTCCTGCTCATACTCATAACAATTCCTTGATCTTCCACTGCTCTCATATGGCCACCACCTTCCTTATTTTCTTTGTTGACACATCCACAAGGCTGGAAGGTGAGTTGTTGGTTGAGATTCTCCTACCTTTGTCTTTGTCCCTATTTCCACCTATTCTACTTATGCGTTTTCAAGATTCTATTTATGCCTTGTGTAGTGGTAGGGTGCTGAATTAAATTCTTTCGTTGATGTTTTATCAGATGTCTTTATTGGAATCTTCTCTTAGTCCTTGTATTTCATTCTCATGCTTGCACCTTTGACTCTACCCTATATCGATACTTCCGACTCATCTAGTTTTCCAATAGAACCAATATGCATAAAATTGGAATAGCCTACCAATATGCAGAAACTCAAAACATGTTATCCCCTATATATGCTACATCTACTGGGCTTGTATTCATCCATAACTAGTTTTTTGGTTTCTTCCTTGACCATACCATTAGGACAACTCTTAATAGTATTGGTGTGGTGTTTGTTATAGCTACTGTACATCTTTGTTAGAGCCTCCAAAGTACCATGTACAACATAATTATATTAGTTTATTTTCTCTTCAGCTGTTATACCCTCTTAAATAAGGAAGAAGAATTACTTATGCTAAGATAACAACTAGTAAACCTAATAGGTGGAAGCATCATTATTGAGCTAGACCTTGGGATTGAAAAATTACAAACTAGAAGTGATGGATTGAGCTAGATAACAAAGACCATGGAGACCCTACATATGTGAACAACGAAACTTGAGTTATTGTCAGTTTTTTAAATCCATACAAACTTACTAGATTAGTTTTTATTTTATTTTTATACAATAGTGATTAGATCATGATTGTGTTTTAATGATATTATAGTTCTTTAATGAAAAATATTTTTTTTAAATTAAAATTTCAAGTATAATGAAAAAATTAAAAAAAATAGAGAATGATTCTCTAGAGAGATAACAAACAATCCTTCAAGAATAGTTTGGGTATAATAAACCCATTGCTTTCCTTAGTTATTTTTTGTCTATTTTCTATTAATTTGTGGCTCTAGAAGAAAGTACATGCTAGTGTAACTTTCCCATTATATATCTCTATTTCCCCAAGTCTTCTGTGCAATAGGGTGGAGACAAGGTAAGTTGTATTGATCCCTCCTTTTGGGGCTTTATTCAAGAGATATCGAAGAGTCAGCTATCCATGGAAATCACTTTAGCGATGTAGTCTCCTTAGGTGCATCATCGTGTGATGTAAGAGTTGACATTCTTGTTGACAAATACCACATCAATGCAAAGTTGATCATAAACTAATCTCTTAAGTCTAATGTTGTAATACTATGTACATGGAACAAAATTTTAAAATTAATCCTTGAATTTAGTAACTTACTCATAATTTCATTCACTATAAAGTAGCCAAAGATCTCAATTGCTTTGTATATCCAACACCAAGATTTCAAGTAATGATTGTAGATGGAGGAACCATCAATTGGTTATGGAAATGCCATATATCAATATTATTATGGGGGAATATGCATTGAATAGCCCCACGATGGTTATCCCAATGGGTGGTGTTGATGTTTTATTAGGGGTTCCATGGTTACAATCATCGTGAACAACAACTTTTAATTTTCCAGAAGATTTTAATGAAATTTTCTTGGGAAGCAAAATGATTTGTGTTAAATGGCATCACAGGGAAACCAAGCAAGGTGATAAACTCTAATGGTGTGAAAATTTGTTAAAGAAAGGACATCAAGGTGATGAGTTGGATCAAAGAGATCATCTTCCTTCTTTCACATATTCCTTGAATGAATGAGTCCCATGATCTAAGGAGACCATTCAAGGTAGTCATCACTATTTCTCCTTCTTCAACATTCTTTTCGACTGCTTCAAGTTGTTCTTTGATTTGAGCAACCCTTGTGAAGTAAGATGGTATAGTCTATGAGTCCAGGAAATTCACATTCTTCAACTAGTTCTTCAAAGTAATATTCTGGTTGATTTTCTTTCCTTTGAATATCTTTGTCAAAGCATCAAACACTTCCTTCGGTGTCTTGAATGATGACACATGGGGGATGAGGTGATCCTTGATTGAATCTATAATGACTCTCTTAGATTTTACCGAGTTCTTCTTATGAGTATCCTTAGCCTCATCTACCTTTGGAAATGGAACTTCTCCATTCAGGTACTGATCCAGATCATTTTCTTCAAGGATCGGGGAGATTTTGTACTTCCATGCTTGGAAGTTATCAGCCCCTCCAAGCTTGTCCTCAAGCTAAGTATGGAGAGTCATATTTTTCAAATGAGAAACTCAAATGGAAATTGAAAAGATTTAAATCTTACGGATTCAAGGTGTCCGACCTGGTTCCATAGCTGGATGACCTAGGATTTGTTAGAGAAACTCTAATTTTCCAAACTTGGAGATTGGGAACTCTGTTTGGACAGAAAGATGTGCCTCCTTCAGGAAAGTTGCTTAGAAGGGTCCTTTCTTGAATACTAAGGTGGGAAGCCTCTGAAACTTGATGTCGTAATTTCTCCTAGCACTAGTGACAGGGTCAAAATTGAAACTTCTTCAAATCTGAAACTGGTTCGACCAAAAGATGCACCCTACTGAGGTGAGTTAGCATAACCCTCTTTTCTTGATGATTCATGGAGAGAATACCTTGAACTAGGAATCCCTAGTTTGTGTTGCTGCATAGTGCCTTCTTTTAGAGAGGCTCTAATACCATGTTTTTTTTTCTTATATCTTATTAGCTTAGTTAGAATCTTTATTTGAAAGAATAAAAACTACAACAATATGCATAATATAGAACAAATACACAAGACACGAATATTTTCACTGGGGAAACCATAAAAGAGAAAACCATGAAAACTTCCTCAAAATAGTACAGTCACAAAGAATGTGTCATAAGATGATCAAACCCAATAATAATAATTCTTCAAAAAATATCTATCTCTCCTCCTCCTCCTCTCTCTCTCTCTCTCTCTCTCTCTCTCTCTCTCTCTCTCTCTCTCTCTCTCTCTCTCTCTCTCTCTCTCATGCTAACTTGAGCGAGTGTGAGGTGTGTATAAATGAGGGAGGGTGTCTCCCTATTTATAATAATTAAGTGACTGACCTATTACATGATTGGGGCCGACCTCTTGGTCTAATAGGGTCGACTTCTCCTAGAGAGTCTCCAAAAATAAATTACATGATGTTTCACTGGGGACTATTTCCCCAACTTACAACAAGGTTTATACCTCAATTTCTATACACAGGTAGACATCTATTGAGCTCATCTATTTTTCATCAAGAAATATAATAGATAACAAAAGATTCTCATTCTTCATGAAAAACCATGGGGGGGATATTTTTATAAATCAATAACGTTGTCCAAAAAAATATTAATATTTGGAGGTAAGATGGATTAACGCCATCCATGTTTATGTTTAATCAAAGGCTTCATACTTCATCCTTGTATTTATGAGTCCACATATCCTCTATATGTTTCATGGCTAATGAATCCATTTGGATTCACATAAATTCTTGCTCACTTATATGTGAGGAATCCCATCCTTATAACACGACTAATTATTTTCCAATGAAAGATGTTTTCAATCTTTAGGATTATAGGCATGTGTATACATATATTATCAGAGGACCATGTGGTTTATCCTTCTTCCCTTTTTAGTTTCTGATCATGCCCACAGTTTGGACACATCTATTTATCCATGTAATCACCTTTGTAAATAATAGATCCATTCAGACAAGCATGATATGATATGTACTAAACACCCACCATTTACATTAGCTTTCTTTCCTATTTATTGTTCTCGAGGAGGACATTATCACTTGGAAGTATCTTATCCTTTAATAACCTATAATTATCAAGTAATATAAATGTACATTGTTAGTGAGCATGTGCAAAATCATTTTCCATTTCTAAGTGTGTGACAAAATCACGAAAAGATGTGTTAAAATATATGGTACTTAAAAGTTAATTACCTTATTAGTGGTTTCTAACATACCATATATGGCTTTCAATTTGTTTGGTAACATTATTGTCCCTAATTGGGTAGACCCTGAACAATGTCCAAAGAGAAGGGTTTTGGAAGTAGATTTCATGATTTCAACGAATTAGGTTTTGATGATATGAGCATTACCCCTTAGCTCATCTTTCTAGAATGCAATTAACAACATTGCTTCCAAGTTATGGCTATCCCATAATAAATCATCCATATAAAGCTATATATCATTCTTTTCATGCTTGCCATGTGAAGAATCAATGGTACTATTAACATTATGAATTGGTGACCCAAGACTTAGTGGGAATTGAATAGTTGATTAATTCAACCATGCTTGGCATGCTTTCTCTCTAAGGTATGCTTGTTTAGTATCATTTTCTTGAGTTGACATTGTAGTGAGATGCCTTATTTTCATAAATAACACATTTTCATTAGATTTTCCCCCAAATGAAAACAATCATTGAATAATGAATGAAAACAACCATTTTGAACCATTCGATGTTGCAATTCATATTGGGAAGGTGATTTTGATACAACTATTTATGATCCATTCAATGTTGCAATTCATATTGGGAAGGTGATTTTGACGATTGGAAGTCTACTTCTAGTTACATTCTCAACCTTGGTTTAGGTCTATTAAAAATTAGCATGAAATTCCTCTTTCTTGTATAGAGGCATAGCGCTAAGGTGATGTTAATGCCAAGATCAACCAACAATAGTGTGGTGTGATAATTAAAGTTCCATTCATACCACCTATTTAAGCATTAATGCACCAAACACATTGAGGTTCAATGCACTGCATACAATAGCTCCTTCATGATGAGTTTCTTAACTTGTAATTTTACCACTTATAAGACCGAGTATAAACTATTTTCACCAAGCCACTCATGGTAGCCAAGTCCCTTCATCTTCGATCTTTGCTAGTGGCGACAAAAAAATTTCTTTATGGGGGAATAACATGTAAATCCTTCTTCCTTCCACTCAAGTCCAAGTCAATTTTATCAGTTTTACAAAGCAATGTCAATGTGTATTTATGTGCACATTATTTAATTCTTTGTGCACATTGAATAAATAAATCATGTAAAGTAAAATATTTATGATTCTCGGTAAGAACTATAGTTTTTAAGATAATGTTTATCTTGATCTATCCATGCATTCATAGGTTTCAAGTTTACATAAGCTTAACTTGGAGAACCTTCTAGTTATGGCTTAGTAAACTAAAAATAAGCAAGTGTATTGCATGGAAGCATCTGCTATGAAAATAAGGGACTTAGTTCCTCATTGTAGAGAATATTTGATTGATAAAAAAATATGTTTTCTACTCCATGGATGTCTCTTTCAATGGTTTTACCACATGTATCCTATGTTATTTCTGAGTTTGATGCTATGTTACGATCCTATGACCATGCAATTTCAAACACTTTTTGCATAAAAATATGCAGTGTTGCATTAAAATATGTGTAGCAGGTGAGTTAACACTTATGGACATGTTCCTACCTACTTGGCACATTTATTTGGTGCTCTAGTTTTGAATAGGCTCTCCATTTTTTGGTATAGTTTAGGGTTTATGTTTTTACCCTACTTATATGTCACTTGTCTTACACTACCAATATAGACCCATCTAACTTTGGTTCAACATAGCGTTGAGAAGGATAAAATCCACAAACCTTTCACCATTAAACTACAACATACATCCCTTTCACCACTATGCTACGACACACTGGCACATGTATTCTTATATTTTATTTTTATGATAGAAATGAACACTTCCCCCCACCCGAGCTCCACTATGCTACAACACATTGATGAATGCATTTTAAAAAAAAAAATATGGGACACATAGACACTTGCCCCCAACTTAGGCTGTAGAAATGCGCCTTCTTAACTCAATAAAGGGAAGTAGGACTGCATCACTTCCCTTATTAGCTTACTCAATGAGAACAAGAGAATGCCATGCAGGAAAGAGCAATTTCTATATATTAGCAGAGGTTGTAAACCCTAGGCTTTTGGCTTTTAGTTGTAATCATGAGATTTCAAGACAAAGTTAGTTTTACATTATAAGTTAGAAAGTAGTTTTGCAATTTCAACTTGAGACAAACTAAATTGTTGTACTGTAATCATCTTTTAGTGTTGAGCAAAATTAATTTTCCAATTTAATTGTTGAATTAAATCTAGCAATAACTACTACTAAAATGTTCTAACAGCTTGACTTACAAGGTTTTTCCTCTTTAATGTTTGTCGATTGGTTTTCTTGAGTGTCACAACCAATTGGCTTGCATAGATATTTTGTTGCATGCAAGAGGGATCTATAAGCATATGAATCTAGTTGATGTGATTCCTAGGAATATCTAGTGATTAGTGTAGCATCAGTGATTAGAGTGTGTTCTTATCCCTAAGAGGGATGATATGAACATATGAGAAGTTGATTAGTTGAACTTGTTAGTCTTAAAAATTCTAATCCATTGGTGGGATCTTCTAACTTCACCACTTAGAAGTGCATTTCCCAACAAAATGACATGGCGAAAATGAAGAATCATGCTTAAGAGCAAAGGGCACGCTTCCAAATTTTACATTGAAACAAATTCTTATGCATAGTATATACCTAATCACATTCCTACAAGGAATGTAAATAATGCAACTCCTAAAGAAGCCTAATGTGGCAAGGAGTTAATTGTTGCTAATTTCAAGTTTTTTGGGTATTTGAAGAATTTTATGTTTCAATATATCCATTTTCTTCAAATTTTCCATGTATAGGTTTTAATGTAAAGCTTTTCTGAAAATAATAATTACTATTTTAAAAATAATAAAAAATGCTATAAAAATAATACTCATTTATGATTTTGAAAATAACCAAAAGAATGTGTTACCTTTCTAATATCAATACAATTTACCTAAAAAGATGAATTTTCAAAGTCTTTATGATCATACAAATAGATGTTTTGAAGAAATTTAAATTTTATAGTTATTTTAATATTTTTATTAATAAAAATAACCAAATAAAAGAATGAAAATAACTATTTGCTAGTTTTAGAAAATAAAGAAAAATTATTTTTTGAATAATGGTGATAGGTTTTGTCATTTTCAAGTATACAATTTTAAAAAAATATGAAATTACTATTTTAAAATTGAATAAAGAAAGTTACAAAACAAATGGGTCTTAGAGTAAGTTCTAAAACTGTTTTTTGATTGGGTAAGAGCTTCTCTAAATAGGTTAATGACCCAATACCCAAAGGATTCTCTTAGTTGTGGAAATCTACCCTAGTTAATAACCACACTGCAGTTTGACAACTAAGTTATAATTCCTTTTATCATCTTTTAAGAAAATTTATAAAAATAATTACTCAAATAACAATGGGCCCCAAAAAATGAATCTATAAAACCTTCATGCCTTCTCCAAATAAGTCTGAATCCTTTGCAATTTTGGATACTTCATACTAATTTACTATTGTGAATAGTTTGCATTTGCAGAAGTATAACTATATATATTTGGATCTTGAGGTTGTGCAGCATAATCATAACCAGCATTGTGTCCTTGTACATCACCATAGTATCCTCCATTCCAATGATTTGGATCTGGTTGTTGGTTTTGAACCCACCCTACTGGATGCACTTGATTTGGATCTAGTTGTTGGGTTTGAACCCACCCTGCAGGCTGCACTTGTTTCTTTGGAGGAGTTGTTGCCCAAGAAAGCCTAATTTGTCGCTGACCAAGAACTGTACCATGTAACATTTGCAATGCCACCTCTGCAGATGCCCTGTTGCTGAACTGGACAAAGCCACAACGCTTACCCACAGGTATCTTGACATACACAAGCTGACCAAACTGACGAAATGCTTGCATCAGCATTTCGCTTGTCACAGTGGAGTCTAAGCCACCAACAAACAGAGTTGTATTACTTGGATCATTATCTGAAGCTGAGGCCACCACATTCTGAGGCTGAGGATAACTACCTGTAGTGTTGTTCTTTCTTGTGGCAGGACCTATTCGCATAGGTCTCGTTGAACAAAACATTCCATTCATCTCTGTCATAGCCCGCATTTGCTCATTCTCATCACCAAACATTACAAATCCATATCCTTTCGAACGGCCTGTGGTCCTATCGGTAACAACCTTGGCTCCTTTTACAGATGAAAATACAGTTCTGAAGGTCTCTTGCAACCAGTAGTCCGTGACATCAGATGCCAAATCTCCCACGAATATACTATACCGTTTTTCTTCAACGCCAAATGTTGCCCAATTTAGCCTGTAGAATTGTTCAGTGTTGGGCATCTGTATATCATTGTAATTTTGGAGAGCCATCTGGGCTGCTACATTGCTTACAAACTGCAGGAAACCATAACCCTCTGATTGGCCAGTGTGCTTATTTCGAATAATCTTAAGAGAAACAAAGCCTTCAGCAGAAGCAAAACAGGCATGCAGATAAGTCTCATCCATCCAGTGCTGTAAACCTCCGATCCAGAGGGTCCTAGTCTCGTCACTGGAGCTCACTTGTTGGGGGTATTGCTGCACCATAAGTTGGTCTTGGCCTTGGGCTTGTTGTGGCCAAAACCCAGCTTGAGCAGGCGGCTGCGTCATCATCCACTGCTGCTGCTGCTGGGGATCGATCGCGGGAGTTGGCTGCATCATCATCTGCTGCTGCTGGTGAGAATTGATCACGGGCGTGGCCACGGGATTCTGCTGCATCATCATCATCATCATCTGCTGCTGCTGGGGATAGATCATCATCATCTGCTGCTGCCGCTGGGGATCGATCGTGGGTGTGGCCCCGGTAGTCGGCTGCATCATTCTGAAATATTTAAAAGATTAAAACCCTCAAAATATAGTTTAAAGCGAGGCAGAGGATATCTATGGAAGTTCGACGTAAATGCTGAATTTGAATTTGTATAGACCGGGGTCCGGGTAGATTATGATAAACTACGGCTTCTCTGTACTCTTCTTCTGCGCAAGCGAATAATAGAAAGATTTGCACGGATACTAGAAATGAGACTAGACTTATGCTTATAATAGAAAGGTCAGATATACACGGATAATAATGATTTTTTAAATATATAAATATATTCGTTTTTACTCATTTCCTTTGTAGAGCCGTTACACGCCGACTTATATACTCAACATTGTTCCAAAAACGGAATGGTGTGAAGTAATATCTTTTAAAGCTCATGGCATTTTTTTGACTTCATTCAAGACCACATGTTGGGTATAAAGGAATTATATCTTTGAAATTTTGACCAATGGAATTATGTTCAAAGTCAAATTTGTTGATGCATGGAATTATGTTCCAAGTCAAATTTGTTGAGTAGGTGGCGCTTTTGAATAATCTTTATTCCACATTATATGTGTGATCTTGTCTTTCTATGGATAGTTCAATAAGGTCCAATGCTCAATATTTGTGAACGAGGATTAATTCAAAGATCCTCAAAACTTAGGGGTAGGGGTATGTACAAGTTATGTCTTTGAAACTTTAACACATGGAAGTATGTTCGTCACTCAATTTTTCGTCGAATTTGTTCTATAAACATTGTCAAAAATGGCAAGTTATGTCCTTGAAACTTTAACATATGGAAGTATGTTCGTCACTCAATTTTTCGTCGAATTTGTTCTATAAACATTGTAAAAAAATATTGCCATTTTTGATAATATTTATCATATGTCATTGCGTCGAGAGGCGCTCTACAGCCCAGTATGGGGGAGATCTTGTAACGTGATGTAACGTTACTAACAAGTCGGCAAAAAATAATAGTGATAGTGAATATTATGGGAGTGATCTTGTAACGATGTAACGTTTGTAACATGTCGGAAAAAAATAATAGTGATAGTGAATATTATGGGAGAGATTTTGTAACAAAATAAAAAATAATATCACTTTCATAACGTTATTTTTATTAATAAAAACTAAATTTTCTAATAGGCCAAAATAAATGTCGGCCACAGAAACAATCTAATATGGGGGAGATGTTGTAATCTTCCTACCTAACAAAACAATAAAAAAGTAAAAATTTAATTATCCGTAAAAAAAAAATGTGGGTCAAGAAAAAAACACAAAATTGAATTATCTGCAAAAAAATGTTGGCCTTGCACATGGTTTTAAAACCATGTGCAAGGCATTCTAAACAACCCATGGTTTTATTGTACGGGTGAATCCATGGACCTGGGTAACACTTTTTGGCAAGCACATTTCGGCAAAAAAAGAAAAACGTACCTCGGTCGAGGGTTTAACAAGCCCTCGACCGAGGTTTTAATATCTCGACCGAGCTTTTTTTAAGCCCTCGACCGAGGTTTCTTTCAGCCCTCGACCGAGGTATTAACTCGGTCGAGGTCCCTGTGCCTACAAAATTATAAAAAGAGGCCGCGGGGGCAAAAGGGAATAGTTCTATAATAGGCAAATGCATGGGATATGAAAACATGTATTTAGCTAAAAGATACATTTAGCTTATATGAGGGTGCTTAATAATCTTGTTATTGACTATCCACTGCTACATATATTTGATATTTTTATGGAATTCTCTATAGTCCCTTCTAGTTCCAAGTGGTACACTGTCTGGTCTATTTCTTTTTCTTTGGGTAAATATGGGATTTAAAAAAAAAATCCTCTAAATTTTTTGTTGGGACTCTGTTCGACATAGATTAGTCCTTTATATAACTTCTTTCAAGGTCTTTGGCAATTTCCAGAGGCATAAGGGAATGTCCATATCTAGTTAATTCACCTGTTACAGTGCAG
>LPNX011057900.1:8213-21487 GCA_001517045.1 Pseudotsuga menziesii
AATAACCTCAGATATCTCTCTCTATTGGATATAATAACCACATATCCCTCTCTCTCTATTTCTCGACCCTTAACCCACAATATGTCTCTCTATGTATTAAACCCCATCACCCCTAACCCTCAATCTCTCTCTCTCTCTCAAAACCACTAAACAATAAGCCCCCCTCTTTCTCTATAATAAATAACTGGTAATCTCTATCGATCCCTATCTTTGTACCATTAACCTCCAAACATTCTATCTATCTTTCTAAACCCATGACCTCTAACCCTCAATTTATCTCTCTATCTAAACCCTTAAGTCCCTGTGTCCCAAAAACCTCTCCCTCTCTGTAAACCCTTAGCCCCAATATTTCTCTCTCCCCATAAAACCAAGTCTCTCTCGCTCTCTCTCTCTTAACCCCTAACCCTAAATATTCATCTCTCTCTAAACCCCTAACAATACAATATCTCTTTATAAACACCTAACCCAAAATCTCACCCCCTCTCTCTCAAAGACTAGGACCCTCAATTGATCCCTCTCTCTAGACCCTTAACCCCTAATAAGTTTATCTCTCTCTAAACCCCTAACCCCCAATATCTCTCTCTCTCTCTATCCCCAATTTGTCTCTTTCCATAAACTGCTAACCCCAAATATATATCTCTCTCTACCCCCAATCTCTCTCTTTCCATAAACCGCTAATCCCCAATCACTCTTTCTCTATCTCTAATCACATAACACTCAATCTCTCTCTCTCTCTCTCTCCCCTCTCTCTCTATTTAAACCTCTAACTCATAATATATATATATCTCTCTCTACCCTTTATCATCAATCTCTCTCTATCTATGTTAACACAAAAAATATTCACATAGATCTACATGGTATAAACCATATACATACATCATATTCCTACCATATTTACCTTACTTTTGACCTTCACAATTGTATTTCCACAAAAATGGTCTGAAAACATTATTATTTACTCTGGGTTACCCTCATTCTCTCCAAAAAAGAGTCAAAACCCTACAAAAAGGTGTAAAAACCCTAAAAAGGAGAAAAACCATGGGTAACCACATTGAGTAAAAAAACCCTAGAACCATTCTATAAATACATTGTGAAGGACTCTCCCAAAATACATTTCTTTGGATTTTGATTTTGTGAGTACATTGGGACACCTTTTGCTCTTAGGTATTCACAAACATTTTTCCACCATCCCATTCCCATACTATTCCCACTTAGTATATCGATACATTCTCCGTACCCACCTGGAGAATTGGCCTATGGAGAGGCACACCACTTTCGAGACGACCACAGTGGCCCACTTTACAAAAAAGAAGCTATAAATTTTGTTTATTTGTATTTTATTTTAGTTTAGCCATCGTATATATATTTGCTTGTGTTACTAATACTATTTTTTTTATTTTAGTTTTCCATGAACTCTCCCTTATGATCCCATTGGCATAAGGCTGGTGCTTTTGCACGTAACAAGGGATAAATCCCCGTTACATTTTGGCGACTTCGCTGGTCAATCCTCTTGGATCCCTATTTTTGCAGGATTTCTATAGGTTTGTCTTCAGTTTCTTCCTTTAGTCGTCACCGATCGGGACCACACGTGCTTGATCTAAACCTTCATTGCATTAGTGCTTGCTCCCCAAGCTCTGTCTTTTTTAATTTTTTCCTATTTGGGAATAGTCGCACCTATCAGGCCAGAAGCCATGACCTAGTCACTCCTTTCTACTCAATAAGCCTAACCTAGGCTGCAACCTTAGCCTCAATACGCTCAACCTGGCTCACAGAGCCGGATCATGCCTATCCCAGTTTCTGGAGCAACCCCAGTCACCCCTTTGAACCTGTTCTGAGCAACCCAGTTGCGTCTTTCCTCCTAGTTTGCGTGACTTGATTGTTTCCTATCTAGACCGCCTCTGCCTTTCAATTTTGTACGAACCAGACTGCACATGTTCTGCTGAAAGGTGTGACTAGAAGTTTACAGTATATTTTTCATACCTATTTCAAACTGCTGTCTGTCACAAACCTTTGTCTAGACCTATTTTTCTTTATAGACCTGCTCTGTTACAACCCCTTTCTTATTTCCTATAGAAAGTTCCTCGTTAATCATTTTTTTTAAGATTGGAATGAAACCTTTTACATATAGATGCACACACATTCACACCATTAAGTGAACACATTCAGTTCATGACCCCAAGTAGAGCCTTAAAAGGAATTAATTAACTTAATAACATTCATATTGGGGTATAAATCCCATCCACTTAACTGTGGGAAGTACTTGGGCATAGCCCTTAAACTCATTTTGAGGAGTACCATAGGAAACCTGAAGTAGCTGGCCATTCAGAGGACCTTCCAACTGAAAAGGGGTAAGACCCCCACATAATTGACTAGTTCCAACCCATGAGGAAAACCAAGAGCTGTCATTTGTGGCAAAGAATTCATCAATTTACCTGATCCGTGGAGTGAGGGGTACTGCCCCAATACGCAGGCCGTCACACAACATTGGTTTCCAAGTGACTCCTTTTGAACCATTAGCAATCCTATTAAAACCGGGGTCCATATTCATTTCTTGTCACTACAATGAGCCATCATTTCTATACAACATTATTCCTATCAACTTAGGGGAAACGACCCTCAGTTTGGTTCTTCAAACCATCACTGTCGAAGTCATCTTTGACATCACTCACCACCCTAAGAGCCACACAAAGAATCAAAGTCTGATTTAGATTCCTACTAATACGAATCCACTTTGTTCACTTCCCCATCTAGCCCCATGGTTGGTGTGCATTAAGATCCCTTCCATGGAAGGATAGTTATAGGTGGACCTATGTCCTTTCCACCCATCATAAAGAGTATCCCTTCTAGTCAGATCATCACCACTACACACACTTCTATTGGTACCTATGTGTATGACTCTCTTAGATTGAGGTTGTTCCAGTGCACACTTATGGGTGTTGCAGCCAAATGGTACATCGATCTGCATCATGCCACTTACCTCGATTTGTCCTCACTTTCCTCAATGTTCCTTCAATACTTTCAGCTACCCATTAAATACGACGAGGGATTGGAGATCCTTTTATCCTATCGCCAAAATACAACTACCCACATCATGGATGATATCCATGAGTGGGAACATCGACGTAGCTTTTGCAAGATCTAATTGGATGATGGGATCTTCCTTGACTAGTTTTTGGAAACCTTACTCCCACCCATAACCAACGATGTCACCTCTGAGCGACCCAAAAAGTGAGGAGGAGGCCATCATAAAGGCTCAATAGTTTGACTTAATCTACACCCAATCTAGGTATTTATATACTATCCTACCCGATGTGCCTCGATATGGAACCTCTCATCGTGACACATTGGGGGCATCACACTTTGCTAATGGAGTCATTCGCTTTATCACAAAACACCCTCAGTTATACACAGCCTCTCCCATGATGCCACCACACCCAGGTAACATAAATCATGTTTCCCAACCTAGTTTCTCCCCTTATTACTCAAGTATCATGGCTCAGTCTAGAGCAGACACCTCCTACTCACCTCTTGCACCAACTCACCACATCCATGGACTGACTTGTTCGACGCAATCATGTGCTAGCCAAGCATCTAGTTTTGTATCCCCTCCAGCTCCTTTGGTCTATTATGCAAAACCTGTGCAACCCAACTTGGCTCCGACCCTAACTCCTCCAGTTTCTATAGGACAGGTTTATGCTCAACAAAACCTTCCTAACCAAACCATCCCCAATAACCAACAAGGGCATGCAAAGAACAAGTGAGGAAAAAACCAAGGCAGTAACTAGGCCCAAGGAGGTGTCCAACATGATAACCCTCCAAACAATAGTGGCGTCGACCCTCCTGCATAGAATCCATAGCATCCAAATCGGCCTGGGAAGAGCCCACTGTTATGGGCCAGCCATCTATGTGCTATCTACAACACCTACGATCATTACACTCATCTATTTCCCCACATGGATTGCGTCCAACAACTTCTCTAGAATGATGTTCAACATGATCCAAATGCAACTGCTTCAGCTCAACAAAACCTAGTATCATTAGGTTCTCCACCTATGGTGCTCCAGAACCCCCTACAACACCAAGGGATGGTTGCAAGATAGACCTTGGCCCCACCTACTCCCACAACTCCTATTGCAGCCCTACCTGTTGATGCTGGTGTCCATCACTGTAACGTCCCCGACCCTCTGACCGGTGAAGAGGACGCTACCATACATCAAATATTCAGGAAAATAGCCCCATAAACATATACATATATATAGAAACCTAAATGCTTGAACATACTACATACTAAGATGCATAATCATTCATATACACAGCAGAAACAAAACATACAATTCATCATTCAACATGTCCATCATCATAATTCATTAACAGTAAATAAGTTTGCAAAATAGATTAGTCAAGAATACTTATCTTATAAGAAATATCCCACAACTAGCTACATCACTGCAACGTTCCACCCAACCATAGGCCAGCGTGCTCCTTAATCTCTCAGCAACGCTGCCACCGTCGAGTCGGGCATGATTCCCCAAGGAATAAGGAACTAGCATGCTTACACATAACCAAGGATAACAAAACATACCAAGCCAACATAGTTGGGTTTATCAGGCCATCCAAGAGCTGGGAAAGGCTAAATGCTAAGCTGGTGAGCTCATTATAGAGCTTGGGACACCTACACCAGAACTAGCCTGACTTCTAAGACACCCACACACACCCAACACAAGGAGTCAGTCCTTTCTCTGCTACACAGTCCCTCAGGCCTTGAATTCCCTTCCAGTGCTATTCAGGGTTTGTGGAGAAGAAAGAAAACCCTCTATCTCTATCTGTGTGGTTCCCAAACACACCAGGTTTATCAAGCAAACCAAGCCCTCTTCCCTACTCCAACACAGTCCGAAGAACAACCACTGCGTACACACAGTCAAACAAGCGGTTCACAGCTTGGACATGGAAAACATTTCCTAAGTCGTTATTGGCCCTTTCATGGCCAAAACGATTCCAAAACAACCTACCGTAGCCCCAATCGTGACAGCAAACACAACCAACCAAAATTTGGGGAGACCATAGCTCGTTCTCAACAATGAAGCCACGAAAACTTACACAGTTGGCAATGGACGGAGTAAAATAGACTTCCAACCTGTGCTTGGGGGAAATTTACACCAGACCCCCAAATTACGGATGGATAACACACCGGATAGAACTATGTGGAAAACATGAATGACAGTCAGAACGACTCCCCCCCTTGCTGCGTGACACCAAATAGAAAGAATCCCCTTCATGAGGAACATGATGTCTCCCTTCTTGAGGATGAGAGACAATGGAGAAATGGCAAGTGGGAAAGTGCGTGAGTGTGTACCTGTAGTCATGGTGAGAGTGGAATAATGGACATAGTCATTTCTTGTGCCCAACATGAGGTTTGATTTGCTGGTGGAGTTTGCGTGTGGGCAAGGATTGACAATCCTGCCACACTCCACTCCCCAACAATAACTGCCTCAACTACTTCACAGAACATTTAAGGTGGTATTTGGATGAGATAAGGGAAGGTGAGTGAAAAGGGTGGTGACACATGGATTTTCCCCCAATGGGCTCAAGGTTTAGCATTCCCCCTCCTTATCCTTAGGAAAATCATGCCATTTTCAATATGATTGTAGTGAACATAGTTGGTTGGGTTTATTTAATTAAAATGCACATTTACATGATGACAAAACTTAATATATACCATATACTATGATAGACCATCAGCAACAATTCCGTTCGCCGAAACATAACACAACTAAATTGATGGTGGGACTTTTTCCTTTAGCTTCACACCACAATTCATTACAATAAATACATCATGTACATTTAATGCAATGGGGTAAAAACCAGGGTGTTACATTCCCCTCCCCCTTCAATATCACGGTCCTCAGTGCTTTACAAAATTTGAAAAAAATGCTACACTAGTACCGCTTTAGTGTTCCGTGGAATTGAACAAATATGGATGTGCCAATCGCATGGCATCCTCCAGCTCCCATGTAGCCTCTTCAAGTCCGTAGTGCTCCCATTGCACCTTTACCTGACCTATGGCCCAGTTCCAGAGCATTGTGACCTTCCTTTTGAGGATGTGCATTGGATCAATTTGGAACTCTCCCTCGGGTTCCACCTGAATCACATCCCAATTTATCACATGGCTAGGATCATGCACATATTTACAACCTCTTACTCCATTTCCTTGAGTAAATATGGTCCAAGAACAACCTTGTTCACTGGATTATCCCAAGTCACTGGTGTCCTACACCTTCTTCCATACAAAGCTTCATACGAGCTCATCCCCAAGGATTCCTGCTATCCATTGTTATAAGAAAACTCTACCAAGTGCAAGCAATATTCCCACTTGGTTGGTTTTTCCATCACGTACATGCGAAGCATGTCTTCAAGCACCTAATTAACTCTTTCTGTCTACCCATATGTCTGAGGATGGTATGCAGTGCTGAAGTTTAGCTTTGTACCCAAATCTGCAAATAACCCCTTCCAAAAATTGGAAGTGAACTTGACATCTTGGTCAAGGACTATTGCCTTCGACAATCCATGCAATTTGAAAATATCCTTCATGAAGATATTTGCAATGTCATCAGTCTTATGTGTAGACTTAATCGGTATAAAATTTGCTTCCTTAGTCAACCTGTCCACCACAACCATGATGGAATCATGTTGTCTCCAAGTCATCGGCAATCCTGTGATAAAATCCATGGAAGTAACTTCCCATTTCCATTCTGGAACTGGAAAAGGCTGCAACAAACCCGCTGGATGTTGATGCTCAACCTTTACCTGCTGGAATTTTATGCACCTTGAAATGTATTCAGCCATATCCTTTTTCATTCCTGGCCAAAAGTACTGCTTTCTGGCTGTAGCAATTGTCTTTTGGTATCCTGGGTGACCAGAATACGGAGCTTGATGGATTTCATCCATAACAACTCTCCTCAAATCTGGTAGATTGGGAATATAAATTTTGCCTTTATAAGTAAGAATCCCATCATCTTCGAATTTATATCCCTCATACCTCTTCTCAAGACTTTGCTGATGCAATTTGTCTTTTACTTGCTCATAACATTCATTTCCAGTAGTATGATTAACAATCTGCTGCCTCAAATCTGATTGGAAAATACGAAGAGATGTCACATGCATTTCCTGCACCAACCTACTGAGGGCATTGGCTACCTTATTCTCTTTTCCCTTTATTTGCTTGATTTCAAAATCAAACTCACATAAAAATTCCAGCCATCTTGCTTTCCTAGCATTCAGAGTAGGTTGATCAAATAGATACTTCAGACCATAATGGTCTGTCCTTAGTTCAAATCTTCTACCCATCAAGTAATGCCTCCACATCTTGAGAGCATGTACTATTGTTGCAAGCTCTAGATCATGAGTGGCATATTTCTTCTCATGCTCCTTCATATTTCTCGACTCATAACATATCACGTGGTTGTCCTGCATAAGGACTCCTCCAAGCCCTTGTCCACATGCATCGGCACGCACCACAAAATCTTTCTCTGGATTTGCAACCTTCAATACTAGTGCAATCGTGAGAATATTCTTCAACAGCTGGAAGCTTTCTTCACACCTTGATGTCCATTCAAACTTCATCCCCTTCTTTTGCGAATAAGTAATGGCATGTGCAACTTTGGAGAATCCTTCAATGAACCTTCGGTAGTATCTGACAAGTCCCATAAAAGATCTTACATCTGTGACATTTCTTGGAGTAGGCCAATTCATAATGGCTTCAATATTTTTAGGGTCCATAGATATACCCTCCTCTGAGATAATGTGACCCAAATACTGAATTCTATCTCGATAGATGTCACACTTGCTCAACCTTGCATACAACTGATGCTCCCTGAGAAATTGCAATGTCAACCTCAAATGATCTTCAAGTTCTTCCTCATTCTTAGAATAAACAAGAATGTCATCAAGGAAAACAAGATCAAACTTGTCCAAATATCTGCTGAAGACACTATTCATAAGGCACATAAATGTAGCTGGTGCATTTGTGAGACCAAGTGGTACCACTATAAACTCATAATGTCCATACCTTGTCCTGAAGGCATTCTTATGAATGTCTTCATCCCTAATTCTCACTTCATGGTAACCAGACCTCAAGTCAATCTTGGAAAATACCTTTGCTCCTCTCATTTGATCAAAGAGGTCATCAATCCTAGGCAAAGGATATTTATTCTTCACAGTAACCTTGTTCAATTGTCTGTAATCAATACATAAACTGAGTGTACCATATTTATTCTTTACAAACAGAACTGGTGGCCCCCAAGGAGACACACCTGGTTGGATATACTTCTTTTCCAACAACTCTTGCAGTTACATTTTCAACTCTAGCATCTCTGGTGTACTCATCCTGTAGGGTGTCTTGGACACTGGTGCTACTCCTGGCACACGTTCAATTGTGAAATCAATGTCCCTCTTTGGACGAAGCCCTGGAATCTTGTCAAGAAACACATCCTTGAATTCCTGTAACACTTGATAGTCCTCCAACCTAGGAGTTTCATCTCCTGTTGCCTCCAAAATATGAGCTGCATACAATTGACAACCTTTCCTACAGAACTTATTTAACTGCATTGCTGAAACATATCTTACTGAAATTCCCTTTGGAATACCTTTCACAACTACTTGGTTCCCTTCTTCATCCATGCATTCAAAAGTCTTGTTGTAACAATCAAGCTTCACTCTATGAGCTTCTAACCAATCCATTACAATGAGAACATCATAGGAACCAAGCGGTAGAACATTCAGATCTACATAAGTGATCAACCCATCCATCACCAATGGACATTTCTCTACCACTTCACTGACCTTTCTCTTAGTCGCAGTGGCTAGATGAACTAACCAATATTTTCTATGCTTCACTTTCTTAAAAGAAGAAATCTCCACTAATCTAGGAGTAATGTAACTGTGAGTAGAACTAGGGTCAATCAAAATAGAAACAGATTGTTCAACAATCTTACTTGCAACTTCAACCACAGTTGACTGGTGATCTTCCCGGCAGTCCTCTAATGCTGCATAAATTCTAGGGAATTCCCTTGCTACTTGAACCACTGTTTCCACTTCTTGAATGTTATAAGTTGGTCTTTAACTCTCATTCTCAAGTGGACAAGTTTTGCGCATGTGGGGTCTTCCACATCTCCAACATTGAAGTGGTCCTCTATTATGTTGTGGATCCTTAGGATTTTCTCCTGTCACTCCAACTGGCTTACTCACAGCTTGGGATGGCTGATTCTGCTGATTCCTGAAGTTAGAAGGTTTGAAACCCTTCTTTCTTTGGTTAAACTTCTCATTCTTCTTGTCCTTCCATGCCTTATGGTAATTAGGTTTACTTTTTCTTTGCCCATAGCAATACTTAGCCTTCCTTATTGCTTCTTCAAGAGTTCTAGGTTCATAACACTCAATTTTGTCTTTGTAAGACTGAGGAAATCCACTCAGAAACCACTGGAACTTCACTTTTTCATCTTTGAGGTACCCGACATACCTCAATAGTTGAAAGAATTTATTTGCATACTCTTCCATGGTCTGCTGTACCAATTTCAGCTCATGGAATTCCTTAATCTTGTCATCATAATACCTATTAGAGATGTATTTCTGCTTTAAATACTTCCTGAACTATTTCCACTTCAGTCTCCTTTCACTTATCCTCTTTATTTGCTTGAAGTGTTCCCACCAAATGGATGCTCTTCCATTCAGATTGAATATGGAAACTCTTTCCTTCATGTTTCATGAATAATCCTGAACCTGAAAGTACTTATTTATCCCAAGAAACCAAGCTTCAGCCTCTTGTCCAGTATTTACCTTACCATCAAATGTAGGAGGTTTAGATTTCTTAAATTCATCCCAAGAGTGATCCCTATGGTGTCTCTTTATTTTTCTTTTATGAGAAGATGAACTTGAATCCCTGCTGGATTCTTCAGAGTCAAATGATCCACTCGAAGTCCTTCTCCTTCTCCTAGTACTGCTCTTACTACCTTCTGTTCTTGTTGTACCCCATCCATAGTCTATCTTTGTTTGCAATTCTGTTAAACTCTGTAACATGGCAGCATTCAACTGATGCTGCTCTTCTTGGGCTTTAATCAAGCTTCTCATGGTGGCTGCAACATCTGACAGTGTCTCTTGGAATCTCCTTCCATTAGACTCTATGTCATCATTTCCACTACGGACATTTTCTCCCATGGCATCTCTTGCATGCTCATAATAATCTCAAGCATCATATCCATCATGGGTTCTCATAACTGAACCACAAGTTGTCTTACCACACTACTCTACCTGGAATACTGCTCTTGAAGGTGACTATGATTCTGCAAACATGTTAGTAACACAAAACTGTTAGATACATACCTTGATAAAAATAGAACTACTTACCTTCTCTTGTAAAATCATAATATAACCATTTTGCTAAAACACAAAATCTTTCTCCTTTTTAGTCTTGTAATTGACTGACAATTTGTTGAAAACCTGCTAAAAAATAGTTGAGAAATTGCTTGAAAAATGTACTAGAAAAACCAAAATTTCCTTGTATAGAATTGGGTCTCATCCCAACTAACATTCTGACGTTTTGGCGGTCAAAACCACTAGCTTCTTCTGATATCCATCGGTGGTCTGTTCATCTACTTTTCTCCAGCATGTCGGGTCCATAGTCATCTAGGCTTCCGATCTTTATCAGCAATGCCAATATATCGGTGATCGGATCCTCTACTCATCGGGCGACTAGTTCCATGGGCAGCTGCAACGACGGCCAATGAACTCTCTATGTTTTTCATGGCCATAACCCTATTGGTGGTCGGACCAACTGACCACTATGTTTCAGCGATATGAAACTGAACAGGTCCGTCGTGTTGACAACCCAAACCACTAAAATTCTCTGACATTACGGTGATCCAGACAGTAATTTACCTCCGATGTGTTGGTGATCGGAAACATTATTCATCGGACGGTTAGTCTCTTAGGCGGCCATAATGGAGGGTTCACCAATCATTAAATTTTTATGATCGGTGGTCGAAACAACTATCTGTCAAGAGGATAGTCCACTAAACAACCACAACGATGAACGCACAAACAACTAAAATTTCTGCTGATGTCCATCAGTAGTCTCATCAATTGACTTCTGTCGATCGTCGATGGGTTCAACACTTAGACAAATTTAAAAAAATTTCTTCTTCTTCCCATGGACCATAACATCTGTCGGCAGTCGAAACCACTAAGTGCTACTTGTCGGCAAACCCAACAACTATTTTTCACAGACGGCATCAGCAGTCCGAACAACTAAATTTCGTCGACACCGAAAGTCAGTATCAGGTCTTTCTTCAACTACATCGAGCCGACGTTTTGGCGTTCTTTGGCTGATCTTCGCCAAAACTGCGGCTCCCACATCCACTAAGTTCCATCGATGGCCGAAAAACACTTAGAAAATTTTTCCTTTGGTTCTGTGTCAGCTGCACAATAACCTAATTCTTGCTGATGCATCGGCTCAGGTGTCTTCTAATGTTTGCTGATCAAATCGACTAAGCTTCACCGACAACTGAGTCTGTATCGAACGACCTTTCAACTAGCTATGCACTACATCGGAAAGGCTTCCCACAAATTCTTTTGATGCATTTATCCACCATAGAAACCGCTGAACCATCTGCATTGTATACCGCTACCAGTGCTAACATATCTCTACACTTACTGAGACCCCCCACAGATGGGGCAGCCAGAGCCCCACAATTTCCTATGCGTCGTGCTGCAAACAATGATATTGCTATAGCTTCCCTCAACTAAAACATAGTTGATGACTTGGCCCAATATCCTACATCCATGTCTGCTTTGGAAGTTCTTAAAAATTTCCCAACACAATGTAAAGCGTTGTTGTTTGCGCTAGGTGCCATTGATCCTTGTGATTCTAGGTTGATAATCTTCTACTTGGATCAAGGAGAACCTAGGATGTCATCTGCCATCACCTTCTAGGTTCGAATTTCAATTCAGAATTTATTTATACATCGATGCATTATTGATGAAGGGGCATCCATCTGCATTATGTCAACTATCATTTGGAAGAAACTCGGGTCCCCTATCCTTCAACCTTCTACCACCGCTCTCCCCACCTATGATGGTCGCTCCACTTAGCCATAGGGGATTCTAACAAATGTTCCTATTGAGATAGCTGGAAAAATGGTATTTATTAACATTAATTTTTTCAATTCCCAACTTGACTATAACCTCCTCCTAGGACGCCTCTACATGTATTCCATGTGAGGCGTGGCCTCTACCATCTTTTGACTACTCATGTTCCCTAATGATGGGAATATCTCCATTGTCGACCAGTTGATATACTATGATGCCCCTAAATTCTCTCTCTCTAAACCCCTAACCCCTAAAGTATCTCTCTCTAAACCTCTAACCCCCAATGTCTCTTTTTCTCAACCCCATATCCTCAATCTCTATATCGATTTGAATCTATCTACCCATTCATGCAATACCCTAACATCTAACCCACAATTTCGATCTCTATATTTCTATATATATAACCCCTAATATATATATCCATATAGACCCCTAACCCTTAATATTAATTTATCTCTACCTCTTTCTCTATATCTATCTAAACCATCAATATCTCTTTATCTCTCTCTAAACCCCTAACCTCGAATCTCTCTCTCTCTCTCTCTCCAAATTCCAAATGACTAACCCCCAATCACTCTCTCTCTCTCTAAAGTTTTAACCCCCAATATCTATATATATATATATATATATATATATATACTCCTAACCCCCTATATCTCTATCTATCTCTCTCTCCCTCTCTCTCTATACTATTCACCCTTAATATCCCTTTATCTATCCAAACCCCTAACCACTAACCCTCAATCTTTCTCTAAGCCCCTAATCCCAATCTCTCTCTCTCTCTCTCTACCTCAAACCCAAAATATCTCTCCCTATCTATTTCAATTCAGAAACCTTAACACCCAATCTGTCCCTCTCTCCCTCTCACTCTAAACCCCTAACCCTGAACTTCTCTCTCTCACTCACTCTAGACCCTTAAGCCTTAATCTCTCTCTCTCTCTCTCTATGCAAAACCATCAATATCTATCTCTATCTTCCTAAAACCTTATACCCTAACCCCATTCTCTATTTATCTCTAAAATTCTAACCACTAATACCTTTCTCTCTAAATACCTAAATGCCAATATATCTCTCTACCCTTAACCCCCAATATGTCTCTTTCTCTAAACCTTAACCCCCCACCCCCCCCCCCCCCCCCC
>LPNX011057900.1:21595-143634 GCA_001517045.1 Pseudotsuga menziesii
ATCCCCTATTTCTATCTACCCTTAACCCCAATGTATCAGTATTTATTTATCTATCTAAACACGTAACCAAAAATGTCCCTCTATCTCTCTGTAAACCACTAACGACAATTCCCTCTTCCTCTCTCTCCCTCTATATATTCAAACTAATAACCTCATATATCTCTCTCTATTGGATCTAATAACCACATATCCCTCTCTCTCTCTCTCACTCTATTTTTCGACCCTTAACCCACAATATGTCTCTCTATGTATTAAACCCCATGATCCCTAACCCTCAATCTCTCTCTCTCAGAAATACTCAACAATAAGCTCTTCCCCCACTCTCTTTATATAACAAATAGCCGCTAATATCTATAAATATCTCTCTTTGTACCATTAACCCCCAAACATTCTATCTATTTGTTTAAACCCATGACCTCTAACCCTCAATTTGTCTCTATATATAAACCCTTAAGTCCCTATCTCCCATAAAACCTCCATCTCTTTAAACCGTTAGCCCCAATATTTCTCTCTCTCTCTCTCTTAACCCCTAACCCTAAATATTCCTCTCTCTCTAGACCCCTAACAATAAAATATCTCTTTATAAACACCTAACCCAGAATATCCCACCTGTCTCTCAAAGCCCCTAACCCTCAATTAATCTCTCTCTCTGGACCATTAACCCCTAACCCCCAATCTCTCTCTTTCCATAAACCACTAACCCACAATCACTCTTTCTCTATATCTAATAACATAACACTCAATATCTCTCTCTCCCCCCCCTCTCTCTATTTAAACCTCTATCGCATAATATATATGTCTCTCTCTACCCTTTATCATCAATCTCTCTCTATCTATGATAACAAATAAAAATGTTCACATAGCTCTACATGGTCTAAACCATATACATGCTTCATATTCCTACTATATTTACCTTATTTTTTACCTTAACATTTGTATTTCCACAAAAAATGGTCCAAAAGCATTATTATTTACTATGGGTTACCCTCATTCTCTCCAAAAAGGGTCAAAAACCGTAAAAAAGGGTAAAAAATCCTAAAAAAGGTTCAAAAACCCTAAAAAGGATGTAAAAACCCTAAAAAGGAGAAAAACCATAGGAAAATACCATGGGTAACCACATTGGGTCAAAAATCCCTAGAACCATTCTATAAATACATTGTGAAGGGCTCTCCCAAAATACCTTTTTTCCAATTTTCATTTTGTGAGTACACTCGGACACCTTTTGTTCTCAGGTATTCACACATCTTTTTCCACCATGCGATTTCCATACTATTCCTACTTAGTATGTTGAGACATTCTCTGTACCCACCTAAACAACCAGCCTGTGGACATGTGAACCACTTCTGAGATGGCCATGGTGGCACACTTTACAAAAAAGAAGTAACTTTTCTTGATTTTTATTGTATATTAGTTTATCCCTCGTATATATATTTTCTTTGTGTTACTAATATTGTTTGTTTTTTTAGTTTTCCATGAATTCTCCCTTACGATCCCATTGACGTAAGGATGGTGTGTTTGCACCTAATAGGGGAAAAATCACCATTACAGTTTTGATGACTCTGCTGGTCGATCCTCTTGGATCCCTATTTTTGCAAGCTTTCTATAGGTTTGTCTTTAGCTTCTACCTTCAGTCGTCACTAATTGGGCCCCCAGACAGCCAATCCGAACCTTCACTATGTTAGTGCCTTCTCCCTCGGCTCTATCTTTTTTAATTTTTTCTAGTTTGGGGACAGTCGCACCTATCAGGCTAGAAGTTGTGACCCAGTCACTCATTTCCTCTAGATAAGCTCGACCTAGGTCATGACCTTAGCCTCAATACATGCAACCTGGCTTACCGAGACGAATCATGCTTGTCCCAGTTTCTGGAGCGACCCTAGTCACCCTTTTGACCTTGTTCCAAGCGACCTAGTCATGTATTTCCTCTTAGTTTGCGCTACTTGATTATTTCTTATCCAACATGCCTCTACCTTTCTCTTCTATGTGACCCAGACCACACCTGTTCTGTTGACATGTGCGACTATCAGTTTATAGTCTATTTTTGAGCATGTTTCATACCCTTGTCTGCCAAAAACCTCTGTCGAGACCTGTTTTTATTTCTAGACCTACTCTGTTACAACCCCTTTCTTGTTTCCTATAGAAAGTTCCTTGTTACTCATTTGTTTCAATATTGGAAGGAAACCTTTTACATACATATCCACACACATTCACACCATTAAGTGAACACACTTGGTTTATGACCCCGAGAAGAGCCTTAAAATGAATTAATTAACTTAATAACATTTGGATTGGGTTATAAATCCCATCTGCTTAACTATGGGAAGTACTTGGGCATAGCCCTAAAACACATTGCGAGGAGTACCATAGGAACCCTGAAGTAGCTGGCCATTCAGAGGATCTACCAACTGAGAAGGGAAACAACCCCAACCAGATTGAATAGCTCCCACCCCTGAGGAAAACCAAGAGTTGTCATTTGTGGTAAAGCAGTCATCAATTTACTTGAGCTGTGGAGTGAGGGGTACTTCCCCAATATGCAAGCCATTACACATCATTGGTTTCTAAGTGTCTCCTTTTGAACAATTAGGAATCCTATTCAAACTGGGGTCCATATTCATTTCCCATCACTACAATAATCCATCATTGATCCGCCACGTTATTCCTATCAGCTTAGGGGGCACATCCCTGAGTTCGGTTCATTAAACTATCACCATCGAAGCCATCTTTGACATCACTCACAACCCTCAGAGCAACCCAAATACTTTGAGTCTGATTCAAATTCCTACCAATACGAACCCACTTTTTTCACTACCCTATCTAGCCCCATGGTTGGTGTGCATATAGATCCCTTCCATGGAGGGATAGTTTTCGGTGGACCTATGTCCTTACCAATCATCATCATGGGTATCCCTTCTAGTGGGCTCATCACCACTACACACACTGCTGCTGGTACACTACCTACTAGTGGTGGCCCCACACCAGCAACTGTAGTTTCTACCATACTACCTTTTATGTCTGGGTGTAGTAGCCCTTCCACGTCCATTATGAATATCCATACTATAGGAATTCAGCCTCATACACCCCCAATCATGCATGGGAACTATGTTTCTCCAAACACCGACACCATTGCTGGTCCGTCCCAAGCCAACCTCAGCTATAGCATACCTTTCATGGCTAGTCTTAACTTGCCATATTTGGAAAGGTTAACAAATGGCCCCATTAGTCATCAACCACATTGGCCTCCCATGCCTACAAAACTTCCCTCAGACATCCCAAAGCTTGAGGTAAAGGTAAGAAAGGACCCCTATAACCACATCATGTCTTTCCACTTGTGGTGTTCATTGAACAACATTGTGGATGACTCTGTTAGATTGAGGTTGTTCCAACACACACTTATGGGTACTATAGCCAAATGGTACATCAAGCTGCATCATGCCACTTACCTCGATTTCTCCTCACTTGCATCAATGTTCCTTCATTAATTTCTCCTACCCATCTAGTATGATGAGGGAGTGAAGATCCTTTTATCATGTCAGCAAAATATAACTACCCACATCATGGATGATATCCATGAGTGACGATGTCGAGGTAGCTTGTGCATGATCCAATTGGATGATGGGGTCTTCCTTGACTACTTTTTGAAAAACTTACTTCCACCCATAGCCAAGGACTTCGCCTCTGAGTGACCCCAAAATAAGGAGGAGGCCATCCTAAAGCCTTAGCATTTTGACTTAATCTACACCCAATCTGGGTATTTATATACCATCATACCCGATCGCTCCAAGTTGGTACCTCTCACCGTGACACGTAGGGTGTATCCCACATTGGTTATGGAGTCATTGGTTCCATCACATAACACCCTCACTTATACGTGACCTCTCCCATGATTCCACCACAACCAGGTAACATCGATCATGTTTCCCAACACAGTTTCTCCCCTGATTTCTCATGTATCATGGCTCAGTACGGAGCCAACACCTCCTATGCACCTCCTGCACCAACTCACCACATCCATGGACTAACTTGTTTGGAAAAATCATGTGATGTCAAAGCAGTTGGGTTTGTATCCCCTCTAGCTCCCCATGTCTATTATGCACCACCTATGCAACCCACCCCGACTCTGACCCTAACTCCTCCAGTTTCTATAGGACAAGTTTATGCGCAACAAAACCTTTCTAACAAATCCATCCCCAATAACCAAAAAGGGTAGGGAAAGAAAAAGAGAGGAAAATAGTGAGGCAATAATCAGGCCATAGACGGAAGCCAACAAGATAACCCTCCATATAATAATGATGCCGAACCACCTGCACAAAATCCCTAGTGTCCCAATTTTCCTAGGAAGAACCCACAGTTACAGACCAACCATCCGTGTGTTATCTGTAACACCTATGGTCATTACACTCATCTGTGTCCCCACATGGATTTCGTCCAACAAATTTTCTAGAATTATGCTCAACGTGATCCAAATGCAGCTACTTCAGCTCAACCAAACCCAACACCACCAGGTCCTCCACCTATGGTGCTCCAAAACCCCCTACCACACCAAGGGATGGTTGCAAGCCAACCCTTGGCCCCACCTGCTCCCGCACCTCTTACTACGGCCCCACCTGCTAATGCTGGTGTCCATCACATTATGATGTTGTCATTTGAAGTCAACCTTCAAACTCCATGCAACTAGTATGGGTCAACCATAGAAACCACTGACCCATTTGTGGCATCCACATTTACCAATGCTGACATGTGTCTACACTTACTGAGATCCCTTACAAATGGGGCATTGTTGGCCACTTTTCCTAACTTGCGTGACCTAGGTTCTGCACAGCCCGTTAACCCAACAAACACCTGAGATACTGGCCCGCTAGATATAGCTCCAATGTAAACACTTGCGAAGTAGGCATAGTATCACCCGAGATATCTCTTTGATGGGTAACTACCGGAACCATGTTTCCACGATCTGGTGAGGGATTAAAGTCCCTTGGCACATAGCCAAGGAGCTCAACAAAGGAAATAGGATGGATGGACAGAGGATTCAGTCTTGCATGACTAAACGCAACTATATGTCATAGTGCGCAACTTATCCTTTCTCTCAACCTCACAATTGGTGCAACATGTGTGGCGTAGTTGACTCATACCAAAAAACCTTCTACGACTTATGCTGTGAATTGATACAGAAGTACACAGGCCGGTACATACATGTATATTTCAATGATTACTTCCCAACATTCATCTACTAATTACAGGGTAACATCAAACATTCAAGCAATATTTCAGCATTATATAGAAAGAAAATAACAACCATTCACATAAACATTCACCACATTAATCATCCATTGAAACACAATAGATAATGTGGAAACCCATCTGGGAAAAACCACCAAGGTGTTGTTCATCTGGCATGAGAAAAGTGTATAGCACCTTGCAGTCTGCAGGACATAAACTAATTTTATGATATGTCTCTATGAATCAGACCTATGGTTCTCATTCTCTATGGTTTCTCTTCTACCCTACCTCTATTCCTAGCAGTCTACGCACACAAAAGTCATATCCGCGACCCAAGAACCCCTATTTCTACCAGACTCTTCCTTTGATCTCTACAACATTACAGTAAAAATGGCGTCCTTCACCATGGATCACCAATGAACATACGAACAATAACTAGAAAACTGACCTAAACATAGTTATGACCAACTAAAATCAGTCACAACCAACCTAACCAACCCTTTAACCATTGAATCCCTTCTATTTATACTATTTTACATGGCCAGGCAGGGTCGACTGCATACACGCAATCTGTTAACTGTCACCATCAACCGCCCCTTAGGCTAAAACTATGGTGATTACGACTTGACACAAGGAAATATCATCTTGACTTACAAATATTCCCTCATATGTGTGTGGCTGTAGGCTTATGCCACCTTAAATGGCCATGATCTGCCCCTGTCACTTTCTCGCCGTTTTCACCTACGCACTCCTATGCTTTCCTTTCCTTCATCACCCGCCTCTCCATTCTTCCTACGCTAGCCTTTTGCTTACCTCACAATCTTCCTTTTTTTCTGTTGTGCACTTGGCGCACCTTATTTGCTTGTGCGTGAACTTATTCCTTGTGCTCCTTTCCCAGGTCAACAAGCCCCCAACACTCACATGTGGCTTGTACTGAGCCATGAAGGAATGGACATTCGAGGAGGCGTGATCTGCGTAGTAGCCCCTTTGCAATTTTTTTTCTTGCACACCTTCTCCTGGTTTCTTCCTTGCGTACTTTCTTTCTTATGGTGTTTTTTTTTAATAATGGGATTTCTTGCATCGCGGATTCTTTCCATACTTAGCATAATTTTTACATTACAAAACTCATACAACTTCTTTCTCGACATCCTCTAAAGACTCTTAATGGTGAGTTTCACTTTTGACTGTCACTAGGGTTGTTAGCATCGCATTTTGACACATCAATCCAATTCTTATTATCATTCTCAGGCTCCTGGGGTTTTCCATGTGCTTGCTGTAGCTTTCTCTCTTGTTCTTCTTCCTTGATTTCATCCGCGTTTTTCGTGTGCATGGTGCAGCTTTCTCTCATGTTTTTCTTCCTTGATTTCATCCTTTTCATCATCTTTCTCTTCACCACCCTCTTCATATGGAATTTGAAAATGAAGCATTGTCCATATTGAAAACCAGAAAATACCCACAAGCAAGGTGGTAGAGGTGAATGATTCGCCAAAGTGTGACTAATTTCACCTCATTAGCATGGTTTACAAGCCACATTTGGCTATATTTCCCTTCCCTAGTCCCTCAACACATGGAGACCTCTCCTGGACTACTGGAACTTGAGCCTACTGGATAGCCCTACAGACTTTGTCAAATGTGCCAAGGAATCTGGTCCTTACCCCCGAGATTTTGTCAAATGGGGAAACAACTATGGTCCCTACCGAAATCCTCTCGGGTGCCATAGACAGGGTTGATAACCTACCAAACAATAAATATCCAAGAATGAATTCTCTAGAGACTTCTAGCTAGGTCAAAATAACTTGCAAACTATTAACATCTTTATTATTCCCATCTTCAGAGATACCCAACACACTGAAGGTTGCAGCAAATCCTTTAGCCCGCAGGGCTGCTAGCCATGACACAACCCAACCCATTTGTAACTGTAACTGGTGCTTAAGCAGCATGACCAAGTGATGTTTTATTTAGGGGCACCCATATCTTATAGGAGGAGAATCAGGTCACCTACCATGTAGGCTTATCTAAGTGCACCATTAGGACAAGACCTTCCTTTGGTGTAATAGATACGCCTCTCAAATTCACTTTGATTAACGGTTTCATCATTCTTCCATACTGACAGCCATCATGAAGTATTGACGTAATGGACATTTACCATCACATAGTTTCCCACACTTTATCCACATAGGGCGATGTCTTGTCACGAACGCCAAATATTTGTGGAATCTTTATGCATTAATAGTCTGTCAGTGTTTGCTAGTTGTCTAAGACCTCCCCCCATTTGTCTCTTAGCTGGGTTGCCGGTGGGTTTATAGCACACCATTTTTTCCACACAACTTCCTCTTTGTGTGCAACTCCATTTTTCCACGCAACTTCATGTTTCCATGCACGTTGTGATGGGGATGCCTCCCTTATTGTTTTCCTTAATTTTTTTTGCTGTGTGCCTCGACCTTATTTCCTTGCACAATTTTAAGTTGCCAACGCCGGCTCAGGCTACACAGGGGGACGAACCTTGTCATGGAATTTCTTTACCATATGCTGAACCTTAGCAATTTATTCTGCAACTTCCTCTACTTGCATGATCAAGTGCTCAACACGGTTGGAATGGACATGTTCAATGAATCTGCCTCTATTGATTGTATTATGCCTTGAAGTTTTTGCTACATAGGTTGAATAATGTTTGTGAGATTCTCGGTTGCGGACTAATGTGTCTCAATATCAACTTCCCTAGCCTTTTCTCATTCATGAAGGGGTTGTAGTTCTTTTTGTAGGCTCTTGATTTCTGCATTTTTGACAACCTTCTGCTGGAGGGGAAGCTTCCTCATTTCCATGTTCGCAAAGATGATTGTATCATATGCCTCTCCCACACTCTGCCTGATTAACTATGTTGCTTCATCTTCGAGCAACGCTCTCCAAATGGTAGCGACAACATCTATGGCCTTTGCGCAGAGGGTTTCTCCTTCTCTGATTTTCTTAGCAGCTTCAAACACTTCTCTTCTTCCTTTTTCAAGCACCTCTGGGGGTGTGCTTGGCATCTACCTGGCTTGCAGCTCCTCCAATTGTTGCTAAAGATCCTGCATGATCTTTGTGAGCCTGATCACATTAGCTAGGGAGTCTTCATCTTCTTTCCCTACTTCTAGTGGGAATGCTATAATAGAATTCTTGATAGATTCCACCAATGCGATACGGTTCTGCTCATGGGCTAGTATTTCCTACTCTTTTTCAAAAAGAAGGGTGGTGTTCCCCTATAGTTCTTCCTCTTTCTCCTTCAACAGGGCCTTGCATAGCTTTTCCTTCCTCTACTGCTTTGCTTCCTGGTAAGAAACAACATCTTCCCTTAGACGAATTTTGGACGTGGCTTCCTGCTAGATGTTATAGGCTTCCTACAAATATAGCTTGAAGAAGTCAATTTGCACATTGTTATCATTAGGACCTGTGCTTTTCTCTGCATCTACCTCCTGTTCCTGCCTCTAAATCACCACTTTGATTGGTGGCACTAATTCTGGTGTAACTAGTGGAATACTGGGATCAACACCATATGTCTCGGCCTCCGCTATACCTTTGACATCCTGGATGGCCTCTATCAACTTATTGAGATGGCCCTTGACTTTGGTAGCAATGTTTACTTGATGCATCATCAGACTAGTGAGGTTATATTGCACAACCTTAGCAACAACATTGACAAGTTCCTGCAAATCATCTTCAGTCAATGTATTTGTGTTTGTTGTTCTATCAACTTTCTGCTTCTTACGAGACGAGTGGCCCTCTTCTTTCTACGTGCACGTCTGCATCTACGCATGCTCTTGACTTGGTGGGCACTCTGATGCATGATGGTCTGAGTCATCAATATTATCATCGTCCTCATTGTGTTCCTATGATGGATCATCTTCGTTTTCATTGCCTTCATTCTCTTCTGCATTGACTTGGTGAAGCGGTGGTTCCTCTGCATTATGGCCTTCAAGCAGCGACTCTGCTAGTGGGCCATGCCATTCCTCCAACAAAAGATTAATAATTGCATATACATCCTTATCTATGACCATGAAGTATGCATGGTGCACCTTCTTGAGTGGGTCCTTTGTGTGCAGCAGGGTTATAGTATGCGCATCATCTTGAAACTTAATGAATATGGCCTACCTGTGTACCGTCGAAGCACAGATTTTGTAGGATTGTAATACAACTTCACGTAGCGCCTCTCCATGGACAAACAATGCAATGTTGTTATATTTCTAGTGATCATTGTTCACCTTATATTCCCACAGATTTTGGTACCTTGCACCAAGGCAAGGTAGCGGGACATCCATTTGGACATAGTCTGGCGGGTTACCTCACACAGTGAATGAAATCAACATCAGTAGCCAGGAATAGTGGAATTTGTAGGTGTCCTTGTGTTGGGCCTATAGTGCATCGTCTATGATTTAGTTTAGTAGGTACCATGACCAATTGAATCTTCCTCCTAAAACACATAAATCAGCTAGTTCCACCATCGATGCAGAACATTGAGTGGCTAATGCCTTGTGGAACATCTTACAAGATAGGATCTTTGCAGTGAGGTGCACACTTTTGTCCTGGATGGGCCCAATCAAAAATCCTTGATCCACTCGCTAAAGGCTATGCTTCTGCTTGATAGGGTTAACATCTTTCTTGGCCAAGTATGACGCAGGATTTCCTCCTTCATTTGGGAGGCCGGTGATCCTTGAAATTATCTTGTCATCGATCGCATATGGCTAATCTAGCCATAGGAATCCTCTATGGAAGTAGATCAGTAACTGCTTCATGTACATATTAAATTGCACACTATGGCCAAAGTGAGGCATGAATAACATGTTGGTCAGACCTGAGTGAGAAAGTCCCTCGGTCCAGTCCTTTGGCCTATAAGCACCTAGGCATTACTTATGGCAGATTGGTTTGTAACCATGTAGTCTGTTATCTATAGTCCTTGCTGCTGTCGAGTGTCAAATTCTTGGAACTTCAACCTATCTAACTTAGTAAGTATGTCATTTATCAATGTAACATCATTAGGAATATGTGGTGACACCAGACTGGTCACCACCTTCTTTGGGAGGTCCCCCTCCTCTACAATCAGTTCTCCTTGGCCGAATGTAATGCAGGAAATTCAGGTCAACCTGCTCTATCTCCAACTCTCTTTGGGGAAACATGCCTTTGTTCCTGACATCTTCTACTTTCTCATCAACATGTGCCTTTCCTTGCTCATCTAAAGTGGTCAAAGCCTTGTATTTTTTTTGTTGTGGTGGTGGTGGTGTAGATGCATCTCCTGGTTGCGTCTCATTGGGCCGCCTTGGCTCTCTGGCAGGTTCTATACCTACTTGTTTCTTGTGTGTTCTTTCCATGGGTTCAGTATCTGGTTCCTACTGTGGTTGTTGTACCTCAGGTTATTGTATGTCTTATTCCTCATCAATGTGGCAACCAGAGATAACAATGGCGTTCGATGCCTCATTGTCACATGGAATGTTAATTACCATGGACGTCGACGTAATTGAACAAGAATAGCAGGGTTTAGATATACAATTGTGTGGCTCTAGTTTTCTGAGGTCTTAGTGTGTATAACAGAATACTTGATGGTAGAGCCAAATATTTACCTGGGCCTCTGTATATTTCAATCATCACTTGATAGGAGGTCAAGGTCTAATCGATCTTCGGGTTGCTTTTGTCGACACTTTCTGCATTAACTTCTTTAAATTGCTTTCTAGGCCGTACCTGCTAGGATAGTTATGGAAGTTATGAGGAGGAAGGGTGATGGGACCAAAATGTATGTCTTCATGCTCCTAATACTGCTTCAAATTAATGTTACTTAGCTATCACAGCTGCTAGAATCTTTGTCAAGGATTCATAGCTTAATGCAAGCCAGCTTGACATTCCCACTTTTTGCATCCTTTTGCCACTTTTTAATTTTGCTTTGTGTGCTAACATATTTTTGCTTTTCTATTTTTTTGTGCTTTCTTTTCCTTGCTTGAGTTCGCACTATGAATTTCTTCTTGCGTTCTTTGTTTCTTGCACTTATCTCTTGTGCTTTTATGGTGGCTCTGTCGCAATTCTATGATAGAGTCGGTTACGTCTTTTGGCCTCTCATTTTTTTTTTACATTTTATCCCGGGATGTAATGAGTTTCGTAGTATGGATTTAGGACACTGCCATTCACCATACCTGTTACATGGGTACCATCTAACTTCTAGAGTTTTATTGTCCCCACATCAGTAATTTGCGTGATCCTGTATGGCCCTATCCAATGTGTCTTCATATTTCCCGGGTGCTTGAACAAATTACTATTATACTGCAAGACAAGTATTCCTTCTTTAGATGGCTTAACCCTGATATATTGGTCATGCCATGCCTTTTTTGCTGCTTACTCAGTTGAACACCTAGTCGCAAGGGTATTTCCATCTCCCCTAAGTCTCTCATTATTCCCCTCATTTTCGAGAACTTGGTATGGAATAGGTTTTGATACTCATGCAGTAGATCTGTGATCTTTACAACTTATTCCTCATCCCAATAATCTTAGTCATTGGTGAACTTTGGGTTCTTTGGTGATCCAATATGTACTTCCTTGATTTTTAGGGGTTGGAGGAACTAACCATTTGAAATGCTACTTCCTTCGAATTCTCCCGTGA
The DNA here is from genome assembly GCA_001517045.1 of Pseudotsuga menziesii. Taxonomy (NCBI): domain Eukaryota; kingdom Viridiplantae; phylum Streptophyta; class Pinopsida; order Pinales; family Pinaceae; genus Pseudotsuga; species Pseudotsuga menziesii. The sequence goes on from LPNX011057900.1 coordinate 33,426, forward strand.
CCTCTGATTCTGGTCTAATGATATTAATCAGATCATCATATGGGTCTCTAGTTAGTTTATACTACTTAATGGTTTCACTGCATTGGTGAGAAATAACCTCTTTGTTAGGGATCTAATCAATTATACTCTCCTTTTCTTTCTGAAGTGAAGCATCCATTATAGGGTGCTTGTCAGCAAATTCAAATGTTTGCGCACCCTGCTTAGTGAGCCTCTCACAATCTTGGGTTCCTTGTCACAACTCCGTAGAGGCATACCAGGTTTCAGGTGCCATTTCCAATGTGTATATGAAACCCTTGTAGGTGGGTAGCTCCCTTGACTCAGTCTCCACCCGTTGCACAGACCTTGTAAATCTTACACACCTTCTCATAAAGACTTCATGTAATCTATTTTTCCAACCCTCTAAAGCCTCACCTAAGTCATATGTACACGAACTCACGCATATCCATCTCAGGTTTCCATCTACTGTCGGATTGGTATAGTCTTACTGTATAGCTATGACATTGTAGATCTGGTCAAGGTGGTCACCATGTCCCTCATTATAGACAGGCATGATGTATATTTGTCCCTAAAATGGATCGATGGGTGAGACTACCCTCATTTCCTCATCTTCGGATGAGAGGATCCTTTTCTTGAAATTTATGATGGTCTGATTATCTATAGCCCAATCTATTCCCAAAAGAGTGGGGTATGGGTTATTTTCATCAACAATGTTAATGACTTCAAATTCTACAAATGTGGACAATCCTTCGACACCGACGAGTAAATTTCTCAGGTGGCCAATGGGTAGGACCTTCGCCTGATTGGAAAGTTGCAACTAGATAGGAGACCAGTCTAAGAGTGGCTTGCCCATACTTTCCCACATTTTTCATGTCGAAATATTTACATCTAAGCCCAGATACAAGATGATACAGTCCATGTCGTATTCACCTATTTGCGCATTCATTCTCAAATTGTGACCAGTTTTACATTTTTTTTGTACTTGGTTAACTTTCTTCTCAGGTTGCATCTCTATAGGAATCTCTTGTATCATTGGTTGCAGTTCTGTAAGACAATATTTATCTTGCATTAGCATTAAACAAAGGTTCTTAGCTTACTAATATTTGGTGGAGCCTTCCTCTACAATATGTATTGAAACCATTCAGGCATGTCCTTGACTTATGTGGAAGTCGACGATACCTCTGGGTTGATGAATTTTGATTGCACATCCTAGAATATCTCTTTTTGTTTCTGGACAGTCAGTGGCTCCTTTTTCTATGCCACTGGCCTCACTTATGGTTGTGGCTACTCTTGCAGTTTATACTAGTCTGCTCCAGTCATCACACCTCCTCATAGTGGCCCTTCCACATCTATTTCGACTATCCCCACTATCGGAAGTCAACCTCATATACCCCTATTCATGCATGGGAACTATGTTCCTGCAAACACTGACACCATTTCTAGTTTGTCCCGAGCCAACCTCGGCTCTAGCCTACTTTTCATGGCTAGTCTTAACTTGCCATATTTGGAAAGGTTAACAAATGACCCCATTATTCATCAACCACATTGGCCTCCCATGCCTACAAAAATTCCCTCAGACATCCCAAATTTTGAGGTAAAGGCAGGCAAGGACACCCATAGCCACATCATGTCTTTCCACTTGCAGTGTTCATCGAACAACATTGTGTATGACTATGTTAGATTGAGGTTGTTCTAGTGCACACTTATGGCTGTTGCAACCAAATGGTACATCGATTTGCATCATGCCACTTACCCCAATTTCTCCTTGCTTGCCTCAATGTTCCTTCAATACTTTCAGCTACCCATTCAATATGACAAGGGATTGGAGATCCTTTTATCCTATCACCAAAATATAGCTACCCACATCATGGATGATATCCATGAGTGATGACGTCGACGTAGCTTTTGCAATATCCAATTGGATGATGGGATCTTCCTTGACTAGTTTTTGGAAACCTTTCTCCCACCCATAACCAAGGATGTCGCCTCTGATCCACCCAAAAAGTGAGGAGGAGGCCATCCTAAAGGCTCAACAGTTTGACTTAATCTACACCCAGTCTAAGTATTTATATACTATCCTACCCGATGTGCCTCGAGATGGCACCTCTAGCCGTGACACGTTGGCAGTATCCCACTTTGCTAATGGAGTCATTCACTTTATCACACAACACCCTCAATTATACACATCCTCTCCCATGATGCCACCACACCCAGGTAACATAAATCATGTTTCCCAACTCAGTTTCTCCCCTTATTACTCACGTATCATGGCTAATTCTAGAGCAGACACCTCCTACTCACCTCTCGCAGCAACTCAACACATCCATGGACTGACTTGTTCAATGCAATCGTGTGCTGGCCAAGCATCCAGTTTTGTATCCCCTCCAGCTCCCCCAGTCTATTATGCACCACCTGTGAAACCCAACTTGGCTCTGACCCTAACTCCTCCAATTTTTATAGGACAGGTTTATGCTCAACAAAACCTTCCTAACCAACCCATCCCCAATAACCAATAAGGGCACGCAAAGAACAAGTGAGGAAAAAATCAAGGTAGTAATCAGGCTCAAGGAGGTGTCCAACACGATAACCCTCCAAACAATAGCGACGTCGACCCTCCTCCACAGAATCCCTAGCATCCAAACTGACCTGGGAAGAGCACACAGTTATGGGCCAACCATCTGTGTGCTATCTGCAAAACCTACGGTCATAACACTCATCTGTTTCCCCACATGGATCACATCCAACAACTTCTCTAGAATGACACTCAACGTGATCCAAATGCAACTACTTAAGCTCAACCAAAAACAACACCACAAGGTTCTCCACCTATGGTGTTCCAAAACCCCCTACCACACCAAGGGATGGTTACAAGCTAGACCTTGGCCCCACCTATGCCCACGGATCCTATTGCGGCCCTACCTGCTAATGCTGGTGTCCATCTCTGTAACATCTCTGACCCTCCGATCGGTGAAGAGGACGCTACCATACATCAAACATTCAGGCAAATAGCCCCATGAACATGTACATACATATAGAAACCTTAATTCTTCAACATACTACATACTAAGGTCCATAATCATTCATATACACAGTGGAAACAAACATACAATTCAACATTCAACATGTCCATCATCATAATTCATTAATAGTAAATAAGTTTTCAAAACATATTAGTCAAGAATACTTATCTTATAAGAATTGTCCCACAACTAGCTACGTCACTGCAACCTTCCACCCAAACATAGGCCACAATGCTCCTTAATCTCTTAGCAACGCTGCCACCCCCAAGATGGGCATGATTCCGCAAGGAATAAGGAACTAGCAGGCTTACACATAGCCAAGGATAACAAAACATGCCAAGCCAACACAGTTGGGTTTATCAGGCCATCTAGGAGCTGGGAAAGGCTAAATGCTAAGTTGGTGAGCTCATTACAGAGCTAGGGACACCTACACCAGAACTAGCCTAACTTCTAAGACACCCACACACACCCAACACAAGGATTCAGTCCCTTCTCTCCTACACAATCCCTCAGGCCCTAACTTCCCTTCCAGTGTTATTCAGGGGTTATGGAGAATAAATCTAACCCTCTAGTTCTATCTATGTGGTTCCCAAACAAACTAGGTTTATCAAGCAAAGCAAGCCCTCTTCCCTACTCCGACATAGTCTGAAGACCAACCACTGCATACACGCAGTCAAACAAGAGGTTCACAGCTTGCACAGGGAAAACAATTCCTGAGTTGTTTTTGGCCCTTTCATGGCCAAAACGACTCCAAAACAACCTACCATAGCCCCAATCATGACAGCAAACACATCCAACCAAAACATGGGGAGACCATAGCCCGTTCTCAACAATGAAGCCACAAAAACTTACACAGTCGGCAATGGAGGAAGTAAACTAGACTTCCAACCTGTGTGTGGGGGAAATTTACACCGGACCCCCAAATTATGGATGGATAACACATTGGATACAACTATAAGGAAAATGTGAATGACAGTCAGAATGACTCCCCTCCTTGCTACGTGAGACCAAAAAGAAAGAATCCCCTCCATGAGGAACATGATGTCTCCCTTCGTGAGGATGAGCTACAATGGAGAAATGGTGAGTGGGAAAGTGTGAGAGTGTGTACCTATAGTCATGGTGAGAGTGGAATAATGGGCATAGTCATTTCTTCTTCCCAACGCGATGTTCGATTTGCTAGTGGAGTTTGTGTGTGGGCAAGGACTAACAATCTTGCCACACTCCACTCCCCAACAATAATTGCCTCAACTACTCAGCATAATATTTAAGCTAGTAGTTGGATGAGACAAGGGAAGGTGAGTGAAAAGGGTGGTGACACATGGATTTTCCCCCAATGGTCTCAAGGTTTAACATTTCCCCTCCTTATCCTTAGGAAAATCATGCCCTTTTCAATATAATTATAGTTAACATAGCTAGTTGGGTTTATTTAATTAAAATTCACATTTACATGATAACAAAACTTAATATAGACCATATACTATGATAGACCATCGGCAACGATTCCGTTCGCTGAAACATAACACAACTAAATCAATGGTGGGGATTTTTCCTTTAGCTCCACACCATGATTCATTACAATATACATCATGTACATTTAATGCATTGGGGTCAAAACAGGGGTGTTACATTCCCCTCCCCCTTCAATAGCACTGTCCTCAGTGCTTTACAAATTTTGAACAAAATGCTACACTGGTATCACCTTAGTGTTCCATGGAATTGAACAAAAATGGATGTGCCAATCGCATGGCATCCTCCAGCTCCCATGTAGCCTCTTCAGGTCCATAGTTCTCCCATTGCACCTTTACTTGACCTATGGCCCGGTTATGAAGCATTGTGACCTTCCTGTCGAGGACGTGCATTGGCTCAATTTAGAACTCTCCCTCAGGTTCCACCTGAATCACATCCCAATTTATCACATGGTTAGGATCATGTACATATTTATTAACCAAAGAAACTTGAAAAAAATTATGAGCTCTAGTACTATTAGGCAATGCAAGTCTATATGCAACTAGCCCTATTATTGCAAGCACTTCAAACGGCCCACAATATCTTGGTGACAACTTGGCACAAATTCCAAGCTTCAAGGAACTCTTCCTTGGCCTCACTCTGAGGTAAACATGATCCCCAACACTGAACTCCCTGTTCACCCTATGCTTGGCTGCATAGCTTTTATGTTTGTCCTGTGCTAATTTCATATTCTGCCTGATGTTTACAACCTCTTGATCCATTTCCTTGAGTAATTCTGGTCCAAGCACAATGCTATTCACTGGATTATCCCAAGTCACTGGTGTCCTACACCTTCTTCCATACAAAGCTTCATACGGGCTCATCCCCAAGGATGCCTACTGTCCATTTTTATAAGAAAACTCTTCCAAGTGCAAGTAATATTCCCACTTGGTTGGTTTTTCCATCACATACATGTGAAGCATGTCTTCAAGAACCTGATTAACTCTCTCTGTCTTCCCATCTGTCTAAGGATGGTATGCAGTGTTGAATTTTAGCTTTGTACCCAAATCTGCAAATAACCCCTTCCAAAAATTGGAAGTGAACTTGACATCTCGGTCAGAGACTATTGCCTTCGACAATCCATGCAATTTGAAAATATCCTTCATGAAGATCTTTGCAATGTCATCAGTCTTATGCGTAGACTTAACCGGTATAAAATGTGCTTCCTTAGTCAACTTGTCCACCACAACCATGATGGAATCATGTTGTCTCCAAGTCATCGGCAATCCTGTGATAAAATCCATGGAAATAACTTCCCATTTACATTCTGGAACTGGAAAAGGCTGCAACAAACCTACTGGATGTTGATGCTCAACCTTTACCTACTGGAATTTCATGCACCTTGAAATGTATTCAGCCATATCCTTTTTCATTCCTAGCCAAAAGTATTGCTTTCTAGCTGTAGCAATTGTCTTCTAGTATCCTGGGTGACCAGAATATGAAGCTTGATGTATTTCATCCATAACAAATCTCCTCAAATCTGCTACATTGGGAATATAAATCCTTCCTTTATAAGTAAGAATCCCATCTTCTTCCAATTTATATCCCTCATACCTCTTCTCAAGACTTTGTTGCTCCAATTTGTCTTTTACCTTCTCATACCATTCATTTCTAGCAGTATGATTAACAATATGATGCCTCAAATTTGATTGGAAAATACTAAGAGATGCCACATGCATTTCTTGCACCTTCCTGATGAGTGCATCGGCTACCTTATTCTCTTTTCCATTTATGTGCTTGATTTCGAAATCAAACTCACATAAAAATTCCAGCCATCTTGCTTGCCTAGCATTCAGAGTAGGCTGATCAAATAGATACTTCAGACCATAGTGGTCTATCCTAAGTTCAAATCTTCTACCCATCAAGTAATGCCTCCACATCTTGAGAGCATGTACTATTGCTACAAGCTCTAGATCATGAGTGGCATAGTTCTTCTCATGTTCCTTCAGCTTTCTCAACTCATAACATATCACGTGGTTGTCCTGCATAAGGACTCTTCCAAACCCTTGTCCGCATGCATCGGCACACACCACAAAATATTTCTCTGGATCTACAACCTTCAATACTAGTGCACTGGTGAGAAGATTCATCAACAGCTAGAAGCTTTCTTCACACCTTGATGTCCATTCGAACTTCATCCTCTTCTTTTGCAAATAAGTGATGGCATATGAAACTTTGGAGAATCCTTCAATGAACCTTCGGTAGTATCCGGAATGTACCATAAAAGATCTTACATCTGTCACATTTCTTGGAGTAGGCCAATTCATAATGGCTTCAATCTTTTTAGGGTCCATAGATATACCCTCCTTTGAGATAATGTGACCCAAATACTGAATTCTATCTCTATAGAATTCACACTTGCTCAGCCTTGCATACAACTGATGCTCCCTGAGCAATTGCAATGTCAACCTCAAATACTCTTCATGTTCTTCCTCATTCTTATAATAAACAAGAATGTCATCAAGGAAAACAAGAACAAACTTGTCCAAATATATGTTGAAGACACTATTCATAAGGCACATAAATGTAGCTGGTGCATTTGTGAGACCAAATGGTACTACTACAAACTCATAATGTCCATACCTTGTCCTGAAGGCAGTCTTATGAATGTCTTCATCCTTGATTCTCACCTGATGGTAACCAGACCTCAAGTCAATCTTGGAAAATACCTTTTCTCCTCTCATTTGATCAAAGAGGTCATCAATCCTAGGCAAAGGATATTTATTCTTCACTGTAACCTTGTTCAATTTTCTGTAATCAATACATAACCTGAGTGTACCATCTTTCTTCTTTACAAATAGAACTAGTGCCCCCCAAGGAGACACACTCAGTCAGATATACTTATTTTCCAACAACTCTTGCAGTTGCATTTTCAACTCTAGCATCTCAGGTGTACTCATCCTGTAGGGTGTCTTGGACACTGGTGCTACTCCTGGCACAAGTTCAATTGTGAAATCAATGTCCCTCTTTGGAGGAAGCCCTAGAATCTCATCAGGAAACACATCCTTGAATTCCTGTAACACTTGATAGTCCTCCAACCTAGGAGTTTCATCTCCTGTTGCCTCCAAAATATGAGCTGCATACAACTGAGAACCTTTCCTACAGAACTTCTTTAACTGCATTTCTGAAACCTGCCTTATTGAAATTACCTTTGGAATACCTTTCACAACTAGTGGGTTCCCTTCTTCATCCATGCATTCAAAAGTCTTGTTGTAACAATCACACTTCACTCTGTGAGCTTCTAACCAATCCATTCCAATGAGAACATCATAGGAACCAAGTGGTATAACATTCATATCTACACAAGTGATCAACCCATCCATGACCAACGGACATTTCTCTACCACTTCACTGACATTTCTCTTAGTCCCAGTGGCTAGCTGAACTAACCAAGATTTTCTATGCTTCACTTTCTTAAAAGCACAAATCTCCGCTACTCTAGGAGTAATGTAACTATGATTAGAGCCAGGGTCAATAAAAAGAGAAACAAATTCTTCAACAATCTTACCTGCAACTTCAACCACAATTGATTGGTGATTTTCCTGGCGGTCTTCTAGTGCTGCATAAATTCTAGGGACTGCCCTTACTACTTGACCCACTGTTTTTGCATCTTGAATGTTATAAGCTAGTCTTTCACTCTCATTCTCGAGTGGACAAGTTCTGTGCATGTGGGGTCCTCCACATCTCCAACATTGAAGTGGTCCTCTATTCAGTTGTGGATCCTTAATATTTTCTCCAGTCACTCCAATTGTCTTAGTCGTAGCTTGGGATGGCTGATTCTGCTGATTCCTAAAGTTAGAAGGTTTGAAACCCTTCTTTCTTTGGTTAAAATTCTCATTCTTCTTGTCCTTCCATGTCTTATGGTAATCAAGTTTACTTTTTCTTTGCTCATAGCAATACTTAGCCTTCCTTATTGCTTCTTCAAGAGTTCTAGGTTCGTAAAACTCAATTTTGTCTTTGTAAGACTGAGGCAATCCACTCAGAAATTGTTGGACCTTCACTTTTTCATCTTTGATGTACCTGACATACCTCAATAGTTCCAAGAATTTATTTGCATACTCTTCCATCATCTACTGTCCCAATCTTAGCTCATGGAATTCCTTAATATTGTCATCATAATACCTGTCAGAGAGGTATTTTTGCTTGAAATACTTCTTGAACTGTTTCCACTTCAGTCTCCTTTCACTGATCCTCTTTACTTGCTTGAAGTGTTCCCACCAAATGGATGCTCTTCCATTTAGATTGAATATAGAAACTCTTTCCTTCATGTTTCCTGAATAATCCTGAACTTGAAAGTACTTATTTATCCTAAGAAGCCAAGCTTCAGCCTCTTGTCCAGTCTTTACCTCACCATCAAATGTAGGAGCTTTAGCTTTCTTAAATGCATCTCAAGAGCGATCCCTATGGTGTCTCTTTCTTTTTCTTTTATAAGAAGATGAACTTGAATCCCTGCTAGATTCTTCAGAGTCAGATGATCCACTTGAATTCCTTCTCCTTCTCCTAGTACTGCTCTTACTAACTTCTGGTCTTTCTGTACCCCATCTAGAGTCTATCTTTCTTCGCAAGTCTGTCAAACTCTGTAACATGGCAACTTTCAATTGATGCTGCTCTTCTTGGGATTTAATCAAGCTTCTCATGGTGGTTGCAACATCTAATGGTGTCTCTTGGAATCTCCTTCCATTAGACTCTATGTCATCATTTCCATTACAGACATTTTATCCCATGGCATCTCTCGCAAACTCATAAGAATATCGAGCATCATATCCATCATGGGTTCTCATAGCTGAACCACCACTTTCCTTACCACACTGGTCTACCTGGAATACTACTCTTGAAGGTGACTATGATTCTACAAATGTGTAAGTAACAAAAAACTATTAGATACATACCTTGATAATAAAAAAAACTACTTACCTTCTCCTGGAAAATCATAAAATAACCATTTTTGATAAAACACAAAATCTTTCTCCTTGTCAGTCCTATAATTCACTGATAATCTGCTAAAAAACTCCTGAAAAAAAGTCAAGAAACTGCTTGAAAAATCTACTAGAAAAACCCAAATTTCGTTGTATAGAATCAGGTCTCATCCCAACTAACATTACGACATTTCGGAAGTCAAAACCACTAGCTTCTTCCAATATCCATCGATGGTCTGTTCGTCTACTTTTCTTCGATGTGCCAGGTCCGTAGTTGTCGAGGCTTCCGATATTTATCGACAATGCCAGGATATCATTGATTGGATCCTCTACTCATCGGGCGACTAGTTCCATGGGATGCCACAACGGCGGCCAATGAACTCTCTATGTTTTCTATGGCCATAACCCTTTCGGCGGTCGAAGCAACTGACCACTATGTTTCGGTGATATGAAACTGAATGGGTCCACTGTGTCAACAACCCAAACCACTAAAATTCTCTGACATTGTGGTGATCTAGATAGTAATTTACCTTTGATGCGTCAATGATCGAAAATGTTATTCATCAGATGGTTAGTATCTTAGGTGGGTACAATGGCGGGTTCACCAATCATTAACTTTTTTTGATCGACGGTCAAAACAACTGTCCGTCGGGAGGATAGTCCACTAAATAGCCACAACAGTGGACGCAAGAACAACTAAAATTTCCGTTGACATCCATCGGTGGTCTCATCAACTAACTTCCGCCGATCGCTAATGGGTTCAACACTTAGACAAATTTCAAAAACTTTCTTCTTCTTCCTGCAGACCATAACATCTGTTGCCGATCGGAACCACTAAGCGCTACGTGTTGGCGAACCCAACAACTATTTTACGTCGATGGCATCGAAGTTCCAAACAACTAAATTTCGTCGATGCCGAAATTCAATGTCGGGTCTTTCTTCAAGTACATTGAACCGGCGTTTTGGTGGTCTTCGACTGATCTTCACCGAAACTGTGGCTCTGACATCCACTAAGTTCCACCGACAACCAATGAACACTTTGAAAATTTTTCCTCTGGTTCCATGTCGGCTACGTAATCAACTAATTCTTGCCAATGCAATGGCTCAGGTGTCTTCTAATCTTTTTTGATAAAATTGACTAAGCTTTGCTGATGGCCAAGTCTGTATCGGACGAACTTTCAACTAGCTGTATTCCGATGCACCGATTCTCTGTCACTTAGAAAACGTTTCTTCAATGAAATTCTATCATTCACAGATTTCTTCCTGCTGTGCTCTAGAAACCTACCTCTGCTAGCTGGTTCTTCATGGCCCATAGAGGCCCATGCTGCAACATAATCTCTGATACCACACTGTAACGTCCCCGACCCTCGGACTGATGAAGAGGACGCTACCATACATCAAACATTCAGGAAAATAGCACCATGAACATGTACATACATATAGAAACCTGAATGCATGAACATACTACATACTAAGATGCATAATCATTCATATACACAGTGGAAACAAAACATACAATTTAGCATTGAACATGTCCATCATCATAATTGATTAACAGTAAATATGTTTGAAAAATAGATTAGTCAAGAATATTTATCTTGTAATAACTATCATGCAACCAGCTATGTCGCTGTAACGTCCCACCCAACCATAGGCCAGTGTGCTCCTTTATCGCTCAACAACATTGCCACCCTCGAGCTGGGCATGATTTCCCAAGGAATAAGGAACTAGCAGGCTTACACATAGCCAAGGATAACAAAACATGCTAATCCAACACAGTTGGGTTTATCAAGCCATCCAAGAGCTGGGAAAGGCTAAATGCTAAGCTCGTGAGCTCATTACAGAGCTAGGGACACCTACACCAGAGCTAGCCTAACTTCTAAGACACCCACACACACCCAACACAAGGAGTCAGTGCCTTATCTTCTACACAGTCCCTTAGGCCCTGAATTCCCTTCTAGTGCTATTCATGGGTCATGGAGAAGAAATCTATCCCTCTAGCTCTATCTGTGTGGTTCCAAAATACACCAGGTTAATCAAGCAAACCAATCCCTCTTCCCTACTGCAACACAGTCCAAATACCAACCACTGTATACACGTAGTCAAACAAGTAGTTCATAGCTTGGACAGGGAAAACAATTCATGAGTCGTTCTTGGCCCTTTCATGGCCAAAACGACTCCAAAACAACCTACCACAGCCCCAATCGTGACAGCAAACACAACCAACCAAAACGTGGGGATACCATAGCCCGTTCTCAACAATGAAGCCACAGAAACGTACACAATTGGAAATGGAGGAAGTAAAATAGACTTCCAACCTGTGCATGGGGGAAATTTATGTTAGAATAATCAACCCATAGTTAGCTACCTTAGACATTAATTAACCCATTTTTGTCTTATTTGCCTAGTTTCCATATTCCACCTTATGCAAGTTGTCCTCCACATGTCCAAAGTGGTCAAACTTGCTAAAATTGAGTCATGGAGCACTTGGAATCAAATTTGCTTTATTCCTAGCCTTCCTAGCACATGTCTACTTTTTCTTCTTTATTGCCTGGTTTTGCTGAGTTTTAAGGCAATTGGGAAAGTTTGACTAGGTGAAGTTAACTTATTTTTTGTCCTAATCATCCTCCACTCTTTTCTCCTAATAAAAGCATGTATGAGTTGAGCTTCCATCATCTATTAGCTTGCCTAATTGATTTTTCCAATTCATGAGCTCCTAGACAGATTTGGAAACTGCTTTATGCACATATGGGGGATTTGCTTAGATTTAGTAAGCCTGCTTTTGACCAAATTCGAATGGCATCCTTATGCATTTGAATCTCTCATGTAATTATTTATTTTGGAAGCCTATGAATTCACACGGTTGGCTATTTTACACTTATTCAATATAGATTAGTGTTCTGCTCCATATTCAGTCTCCTTTGTGTGTAATTTACATGTGTAATTGGCAATTTTTGTGAGTGTAATTGTTCTAACACCTGGGTTCAATTTCCACACAGTATCAAAGCCTTTTTATATTGATTTCTCTCCTTCAAATTTGTTATTACAAGTTCGACATCATTGACTGGGAGCATTCTGCTGACTGAACGGACAATTTCTGAGCTATGGATCAATCTCAGAAGATCATCTTGACTCCATTTAACTTCTTTGAATGGAAAGAAAAGATGGAGATACTGTTGAGAGTGAAAGGCCTCTATAGAGTGACTGTGGAAATAGAAGTAGATCTCAATCCAGCTGCAGAGAAAATTAAATGGCACAACAGGAGGGATGAGGCCTATGGTCTCCTGTGTCTGAGCATATCCAAAGACCTCATTTTCCATCTTGATGGATTAACATCACCAAATGAAGTATGGGAGAATATTGTTGAGATTTTTTTTAAGATAGATGAGATGAGGGGACATCAAATTGAAAATTAATTGATCTCCCTGAGTCCCAATAGCTTTGAATCCCTGCAACTCTATTTTTCCAAGTTCAAAGCCCTTGTTTTGCAGCTAAAACAGTGTGGGATTGAAAATAAGGAGGAGCAACTGGTTTTGGCCATACTCTCGAATCTTGGCCCTGACTATTTAGTGTTTTTCTCGACCTTCCATGCCACAAAGTTGAGATCTTGAGCCTGGAAAATGCCTAGCGTTGCATATTTCATGGATTCTCTCACACAAGAATAAGATAAATTAGTGATGATGGGCACCATCAAACCTTCCAAATACCAAGCTTTTGTTGCTAGATATTCGAGGGTGGATTCAAAAGGAAAGAATAATTCTAAGAAGCCACCTGAGAAAACGAGAGACAAGAACAAGTCTCTAGAGGAGCCTCGAAGCTCTAAGAAGAACCCCTAGAAGAAGAAGAACAAAGGAGAAATGAGCAAGTGTGCATACTGCAGTAAGGGAAATCATCCTGAAAGCTCCTGCATGAAGAAGCAAATAGACATGCTTACCCAACTCCTGGAGAAGAATGACATCTCCCTTCCTGGCAGCTCAAAGAAGAGGGAAGGAGGATCAAATCTAGAATATAGAGAGAGAGTTCATGCATTGGTTGTTGGCACATCAAGCTCACCTAGTTTCATCATTGATTCTGGAGCTTCAAGACATATGGTTTCAACCAAGGAGGCATTCACCTCACTTGACATGTTGAAAGGTCCACCAATTGTACTGGGAGATGACTCTCTCACTGAACGTTTGGGCAAAGGGAGGATTGATCTTGACCATGGTAAGTTTAGCAATGTATTGTATGTTCTAGGTCTTGCCTCTAACCTCTTATCAGTGTATCAGATGACCCACACAGGGTCTCCAAAGAAGGTCATATTCTCCCCTGATGAAGTTGAGATCATAGAGATCTCAAGTGGTAAAGTCATTGCAAAAGGAGTTGTAAATCACACTTTGAAGGTATACATGTTCTCACACTTCCTACCCTACTCAAACCCCTCTTCTCTTCTGATTCATGCTAATGAGGCAAGCAAGCTTTGGCATGAAATATTTGGCCACCTTGACTATAAGTATATTTCTTATATTAGTGAAAAAGAAATGGTCATAGGGTTACCAAAGATTAAGTTTTCCAAAGGAGTCTGTCAAGGTTGCATCTTAGCAAAACACCCAGAGCATAAATTTGAGAAAGCTAGTCATGAGAGAACCTTTGCACCTCTTGACTTGATCCATAGTGATTTTTCTGGCCCATTTCCTCATATGTCAATGAGTCAGGCCAAATATGCATTGACATTCATAGATGACTTTTCCAGGTACGGCTGGGTTTACTTCCTGAAACACAAGTATTATTAGAGGAAATTTCAAATCAAAATGGGCCTTTTAACTTTTATTCAAATTCCATGTCATCATGTGTTAGCCAATGAAATTGCTTTAAATTTGAAATACCGTATAGGTCTTAAACACTTTTTAAATATAAATTTAGGGATAGATATCATAAAAAAAACTATTTTTTTGTTTGTATTTTTGACATATCTCTTTGTGTTCTTACTCAAATTTCAATCAGGAGAGATTGTTGGATGAGAAATTAAATTCCACAACCAACGAGTACCCACTTGGCATACTTTTGATGGACCCCGCTACCCCAAAAACAAGAAATACCTGAAACAATGGAATGATGACATCATCATTCCATTTTTTTAGGTATTTCTTGTTTTTGGGGTAGAGGGGTCGATCAAAAGTATGCCAAGTGGGTACTCGTTGGATGCGGAATTTAATTCCGCATCCAACAAGCTCTCCCGATCGAAATTTGAGTAAAAACACAGGAAGATATGTCAAAAATACAAACAAAAAAGTAGTTTTTTTCTTTTCTTCCTCCAAAATTAATAAATATTATTTTATTATTTTAACTATTATTTTATTAGTTCATTTTAGGAGGCCCATTTTGAGTTGAAATTTCCTCTAATGGAAGTTTTTGGCCTCTTCAAAGTCTTTAAGGCTTTGGTTGAAAACCAGTATGGGATGAAACTCAAGGTCCTCAGATATGACAATGGTGGTGAGTATGTCAAGTCTGAGTTCATTTAATATTGTGCAGATGCAGGTATTCAGATGCAACATTCTATCTCTTACACACCACAGCAAAATGGTGTTGCTGAGAGGAAGAACATATCATTGAAAGAGATGGCAACTTGCATGATGGAGGCTAAGACTTTGCCACCAAAGTTTTGGGCCAAAGCTATAAATTGTGCAGCCTATATCCAGAATAGGGTGCCTCATAAATATCTTTATGGTATGACTCCTTTCGAAGCATGGAGTGGGCATAAGCCATATGTGACCCATTTCAGGATTTTTGGCTCAAGGGCTTGGGCTAGAATTCCAACAGAAAAGAGGAAGGCTTTGCATCCCCAAATCCAACAATGTCAATTTGTTAAGTACTATGAATATTCAAAAGGGTACAAGCTCATCAATTTGAGCACAAATAAATCCTTCATTGAAAGGAGTGTTCAGTTCCAAGAAGAGCCTTTAGCAGCAGTGGAAGTTGGAGAATCCTCTTCACCACCAGAACCATTGAATGTAAGTCAATAGATAGTTTAGTTTTCTGATTCTGATATGTTTGATAATGATGATTTAATTGCAGATCCTAACATTCCTACAAGACCAAAATGGTCAGAAAATACCATTCATGCAGCTTGAGAACTCGCTGGAAATCCTAATGATCCTAGGAGGACTAGATCTCAGTTTGAGAGTGCTCTGTGTATGAAAGACCCTTTGTTTGCAGGGAAATGATATTTGATGGTTGAATCAGACCCACATACATATGAATATGTGGAACATGATCCAATATGGTAAACATCCATGAAAGAAGATTTCATCTCTCTCCAAAAGAACAACACTTGGGAGCTGGTTGATCTTCCCCCAGGGAGGAAGCTATTTCAGTGTAAGTGGTTTACAAAACCAAATTTTCTGCTGATGGTTCACCTTTTAAATATAATGAAATATTGGTATCCAAGGTATACTCACAAGTACATGGCATAGACTACAATGAAACCTTTGCACCAGTGGCAAAGATGGACTCCATCAGGCTAGCCTTAGCCATTGCAGCTTTGAAGCAGTGGGAGGTACATCACATGGATGTGAAGTGTGCTTTCTTGAATGGAGATATTATTGAAGAGATTTACATGCATCATCCTCAAGGATTTTCCACTAATCCATCTCTTGTGTGTAGGCTAAACAAATCATTGTATGGGCTTAAGCAAGCCCCCAGGGCTTGGTATGCCAAGATTGATAACTTTCTGCTATTATTGAATTTTGTTCAATGCAAGTCAGCTCAAAATGTCTATTTGAAGCTGATTCATGGTTCTCTAATGATTATTTTCTTCTATGTTGATGACCTTCTCATTACAGGAAGCTCAAAGGATGAAATTGCCTCCTTGAAGGATGCAATGAACCATGCATTCTCTATGACTGATTTGGGGTTATTGAGCCAATTCTTGGGGCTTGAGATTGCTCAAACCAAACATGGAATAAAATTACATCAGTCCAAGTATGCCTTGGATTTTATGAACAAGTTCAACATGAAGGACTGCAATCCCAACAAGACTCCTTTCCTTTCAGGAGTTAAGCTTGAAGAAGCAGATTCTTCACCTATGGTAAATAATACACTGTATAGGAAACTGATTGGGTGTTTGATGTACCTTACACATACTCAACCTGATATTTCTTATGCAGTAAGTGTGGCTTCAATATACATGGATCAGCCTCATGAGATCCATTGGAGGGCAGCCAAAAGGATCCTTAACTTTGTTCAAGGAACAAGGACTCATAGGATCTTCTACAAAGCTAAATCTGATCTTGATTTGATTGGGTTTACTGACAGTGATTGGGCAGCTAACAACACAGATCGAAAGTCAACATTAGGATATGCGTTCATGCTTGCTGAAGGACCAATCAAATGGTCAAGCAAGAAACATAGTGCCATTGCACTCTCATCTACAGAAGCAGAGTACAGAGGAGTTGTAAATGCAACAACTCAATGTTTATGGTTGCAGGGGTTACTTGGTGAGTGTGGATTCAAATAAGAATACTCAACTACTATCTATTGTGATAATCAAAGTACCATTTGAAACTGCAATGATCGAGTTCAGAGACAAAGAACCAAACACATTGAGATCCATATGCACTACATCAGACAGCTTGTGCATGATGGCACCATTCACCTACTCTTATGTTGATCTTCAGAACAAGTAGCAGATATCTTCACCAAAGTTTTTTGTGAGAAGACATTCAGCAATCTCAAATCACTGTAGGGGATTTCTGATCATGCTGTGAAGCATGAGTGATGACAAGTTTTTCAAATTTTGTTTTACTATCCATGTTTAAGGGAGGATTTTTCCCACTGGGTTTTTTGCCTCTTTCCTTGGTTAAATGGACAGTCAGTATGTAAAGGGTGACTAACCCTTGTTTCTAGGCCCTATAATTTTCTGATATTTTACTCATAAATCAGGATTAATGGGGGTTTTTATAATAATCAACCCATATTTAGCTACCTTAGACACTAATTAATCCATTTTTGTCTTATTTTCCTAGTTTCCATATTCCACCTTATGCAAGTTGTCCTCCAAATGTCTAAAGTGGTCAAACTTGATAAAATTGACTCATGGAGTGCTTGGGAAACCACTTGGAATCAAATCTGATTTATTCCTAGCCTTCCTAGTGCATGTGTGGTTTTTTTGCTTTATTGCCTGCTTTTGCTGAGTTTTAAGGCAATTGGGAAAGTTTGACTAGGTGAAGTTAACTTGTTTTTTTTCCTCATCATCCTCCATTGTTTTATCCTAATAAAAGCATTTATGATTTGTCCTTCCATTGTCTATTAGCTTGCCTAATTGATTTTTCCAATTCGTGAGCTCCTAGACAGATTTGGAAATTGCTTTATGCACCTATGGGGGATTTGCTTAGATTTAGTAAGCCTGCTTTTGACCAAATTCGAATGGAATCCTTAAGAATTTAAATATGTCATGTAATTATTTATTGTGGCAGCCTATGACTTCATAGGTTTGGATATTGTACACTTATTCAATATAGATTAGTGTTCTGCTCCATATTCAGTCTCCTTTGTGTGTAATTTGCATGTGTAATTGGCAATTTTTGTGAGTGCAATTGTTCTAACACCTGGGTTCAATTTCCACAATTTACACTAGACCCCCAAATTACGAATGGATAACACACCGGATACCACTCTATGGAAAACATGAATGACAGTCAGAACGACTCCCCTCCTTGCTGTGTGAGACCAAATAGAAAGAATACCCTCCATTAGGAACAGGACATCTCACTTCATGAGGATGAGAAACAATGGAGAAATGGTGAGTGGGAAAGTGAGGGAGTCTGTACCTATAGTCATGGTGAGAGTGGAATAATGGGCGTAGTCATTTCTTCTGCCCAACATGAGGTTCAATTTGTTGGTGGAGTGTGCATGTGGGCAAGGACTGACAAACCTGCCACACCCCACTACCCAGCAATAACTTCCTCAACTACTCAGCAAAAAATTTAAGGTGGTAGTTGGATGAGACAAGGGAAGGTGAGTGAAAAGGGTGGTGACACATGGATTTTCCCCCAATGGGCTCAAGGTTTAACATTCCCCCTCCTTATCCTTAGGAAAATCATGCCCTTTTCAATATGGTTGTAGTGAACATAGCTGGTTGGGTTTATTTAATTATAATGCACATTTACATGATGACAAAGCTTAATATATACTATATACTATGATAGACCATCAACAACGATTCCGTTCATCGAAACATAACACAACTAAATCGATGGTGGGGATTTTTCCTTTAGCTCCACACCACGATTCATTACAATATATACATCATGTACATTTAATGCAATGGTGTCAAAATCAAGGTGTTACAATCACATCATGACGTTGTTGTCTAAATTCAACATTCAAACTTGACACAAATAGTATTGGTCCACCATAGAAATCGCTGAAACATCTGCATTGTCTACCTCTATCAGTGCTAACATGTTTCTACACTTACTGAGACCCCCGCAGATGGGACAACTAGACCCCACAATTTCCTATGCATCATGCTACAAACAATGATACTGCTATAGCTTCCCTCAACTACAACATAGTTGACGACTTGTCCCAATATCCTACATCCATGTCTGCTTTGGAAGTTCTTAAAAATTTCCCAACACAACGTAAAGCGTTGTTGTTTGTGCTAGGTGCCATTGACCCTTGTGATTCTAGGTTGATCATCTTCTACCTGACTCAAGGAGAACCTAGGATGTCATCTACTGTCGCCTTCCAGGTTCGGATTTCAATTCAGAATTTATTTATACATCGATGCATTATTGATGAAGGGGCATCCATCTACGTTATGTCAACCATCATTTGGAAGAAACTCAGGTCTCCTATCGTTCAACCTTCTACCACTGCTCTCCCCGTCTATGATGGTCGCTCCACTTAGCCATAGGGGATTCTAACCAATGTTCCTATTGAGATAGCTGGAAAAACGGTATTGATTGATGTTAATTTTTTCAATTCCCAACTTGTCTATAACCTCCTCCTAGGACGCCTCTACATGTATGCCATGTGAGGCATGGCCTCTACCATCTTTTGACTATTGATGTTCCCTCATGATGGGAATATCATGATTGTCGACCAGTTGATATACTATGATGCCCCTAAATTCTCTTTCTCTAAACCCCTAACCCCTAAAGTCTCTCTCTCTAAACCCCTGACTGCCAATTTCTCTTTTTCTCAACCCCATATCCTCAATATCTATATCTATTTGAATCTATCTATCCATCCATGCAAACCCCTAACATCTAACTCGCAAATTCAATCTCTATATTTCTATATATATAACCCCTAATATATATATACATGTAGACCCCTAACCCTTAATATTAGTTTCTCTCTACCTCTTTCTCTATATCTATCTAAACCATCAATATCTCTTTATCTCTCTCTAAACCTCTAGCCTCGAATATCTCTCTCTCTCTCTCTCTCTCTCTCTCTCTTCCTCTCTCTATATCTAAATTCCAAATGACTAACCCCCAATCACTCTCTCTCTCTCTCTAAATTTTTAACCCCCAATATATATATATAGTCCTAACCCCCTATATCTCTATCTATCTCTCTCTCCCTATCTCTCTATACTATTAACCCTTAATATCCCTTTATCTATCCAAACCTCTAACCACTAACCCTCAATCTTTCTCTAAGCCCCTAATCCCAATCTCTCTCTCTCTCTCTCTCTCTCTCTCTCTCTCTCTCTCTCTACCTCAAACCCAAAATATTTCTCCCTGTCTATTTAAATTCATAAACCTTAAAACCCAATCTGCCCCTCTCTCCCTCTCACTCTAAACCCCTAACCCTGAACTTCTCTCTCTCACTCACTCTAGACCCTTAAGCCTTAATCTCTCTCTCTCTCTACCCAAAACCATCAATATCTATCTCTATATTCCTAAAACCTTATACCCTATCCCCATTCTCTATATATCTCTAAAATTCTAACCATTAATCCCTTTCTCTCTAAATCCCTAAATGCCAATATATCTCTCTACCCTTAACCCCCAATATGTCTCTTTCTCTAAAACCTAACCCCCAACCTCTCTCTCTCTCTCTCTCTCTCTCTATTTTAACCCTAAACCCCTATTCTCTCTCTCTCGCTCTATTTTAACCCTAAACCCATAATCTCTCTCTCTCTCTCTCTGATCTTCTTTAAACCCATAACTATCAATTTTTCCCTCTCTCCCCTATTTCTATCTACCCTTAACCCCAATGTATCAATATTTATTTATCTATCTAAACACGTAACCATGAATGTCCCTCTATCTCTCTCTAAACCACTAAAGACAATTCCCTCTTCCTCTCTCTCCCTCTATATATTCAAACTAGTAACCTCATATCTCTCTCTCTATTGGATCTAATAACCACATATTCCTCTCTCTCTCTCTCTCTCTCTCGACCCTTAACCCACAATATGTCTCTCTCTCCCTCTCTCTCTAGACCCCTAACAATAAAATATCTCTTTATAAACACCTAACCCAGAATCTTCCCCCTCTCTCTCAAAGCCCCTAACCCCCAATCTCTCTCTTTCCATAAACCACTAACCCACAATCACTCTTTCTCTATATCTAATAACATAACGCTCAATCTCTCTCTCTTCCCCCTCCCTCTCTCTATTTAAAACTTTGTCTCATAATATATATATATCTCTCTCTACCCTTTATCATCAATCTCTCTCTATCCATGATAACAAAAAAAAGTGTTCACATAGCTCTACATGGTCTAAACCATATACATGCTTCATATCCCTACTATATTTACCTTAATTTTGACCTTCAAAATTGTATTTCCAAAAAATGGTCCAAAAACATTATTATTTACTATGGGTTACCCTCATTCTCTCCAAAAAAAAGTCAAAAACCCTAAAAAGGGTAAAAAATCCTAAAAAAGGTTCAAAAAACCTAAAAAGGGTGTAAAAACCCTAAAAAGGAGAAAAACTATAGGAAAATACCATGGGTAACCACATTGGGTCAAAAAACCCTAGAACCATTTCTATAAATACATTGTGAAGGGCTCTCCCAAAATACCTTTCTTCTGATTTTCATTTTGTGAGTACGCTGGGACACCTTTTGTTCTCAAGTATTCACACACCTTTTTCCACCATCCAATTTCCATACCATTCCTACTTAGTACGTCGAGACATTCTCCGTACCCACCTAAAGAACCATATTCTGGAGAAGCGAACCACTTCCGAGACGGCCACGGTGGCACACTTTACAAAAAAGAAGTAACCTTTCTTAATTTTTATTGTATATTAGTTTTACCCTCGTATATATATTTTCTTTGTGCTACTAATATTGTTTGTTTTTTTAGTTTTCCATGAAGTCTCCCTTACGATCCCATTGACGTAAGGTTGGTGCTTTTGCACGTAATAGGGAATAAATCATCGTTACAGTTTTGGTGACTCTGCTGGTCGATCCTCTTGGATCCCTATTTTTGTAGGCTTTCTATAGGTTTGTCTTCAGTTTCTACCTTCATTCGTCACTAATTGGGCCCCCATGCGGCCAATCCGAACCTTCACTATGTCAGTGCCTGCTCCCCCAGCTCTATCTTTTTTAATTTTTTCCATTTTGGGCACAGTCGCACCTATTAGGCTAGAAATCATGACCCAGTCGCTCCTTTTCTCTAGATAAGCGTGACCTAGGTCATGACCTTAGCCTCGATACATGCAACCTGGCTCACAGAGATAAGTCATGCCTATCCCAGTTTCTGGAGCGACCCCAATCACCCTTTTGACCTTGTTTCGAGCGACCTAGTCATGTCTTTCCTCTCAGTTTGCACAACTTGATTATTTCTTGTCCAGCTTGCCTCTGCCTTTCTCTTCTGTGTGACCCAAACTGCACCTGTTTCGTTGACATGTGCGACTATCAGTTTATAGTCTATTTTTTAGCATGTTTCATACCCCTATCTGCCACAAACCTCTGTCCAGACTTGTTTTTCATTCCATACCTGCTATGTTACAACCCCTTGCTTGTTTCCTACAAAAACTTCCTTGTTACTCATTTGTTTCAATATTGGAAGAAAACCTTTTACATACAGATGCACACACAGTCACACCATTAAGTGAACACACTCGGTTTATGACCCCAAGAAGAGCCTTAAAATGAATTAATTAACTTAATAACATTTGGATTGGGTTATAAATCCCATCTACTTAATAATGGGAAGTACTTGGTCATATCCCTAAAACTCATTGCGAGGAGTACCACAGGAACCCCGAAGTAGCTGGCCATTCAGAGGACCTACCAACTGAAAAGGGAAACAACCCCAACTGGATTGAATAGCTCCCACCCTTGAGGAAAACCAAGAGTTGTAATTTGTGGAAAAGTAGTCATAAATTTACCTAAGCTGTGGAGTGAGGGGTACTTCATCAATACGCAAGCCATCGAATATCATTGGTTTCCAAGTGTATTCTTTTGAACAATTAGGAATCCTATTAAAACTAGGGTCCATATTCATTTACTGTCACTACAATAATTCATCATTGATCCACCATGTTATTCCTATCAGCTTAGGGGGCACACCCCTCAGTTCAGTTCATTGAACTGTCACCATCAAAGCCATCTTTGACATCACTCACAACCCTCAGAGCCACCCAAAGACTTTGAGTCTGATTCAAATTCCTACCAATATGAACCCACTTTTTTCACTGCCCCATCTAGCCCCATGGTTGGTGTGCATATATATCTCTTCCATAGAGGGATAGTTGTCGATGGACCTATGTCCTTGCCAACCATCATCATGGGTATCCCTTCTAGTGGGCTCATCACCACTACACACACTGCTACTGGTACACTACCTACTAGTGGTGGCCCCACACTAGAAACTATAGTTTCTACCATACTACCTTTTATGTCTGGGTGTAGTATCCCTTCCACGTCCATTATGAATATCCCCACTATAGAAATTCAACCTCATATACCCCCAGTCATGCATGGGAACTATGTTCCTCCAAACACCGACACCATTGCTGGTCCATCCCAAGCCATCCTCAACTATAGCCTACCTTTCATGGCTAGTCTTAACTTGCTAGATTTGGAAAGGTTAACAAATGGCCCCATTAGTCATCAACCACATTGGCCTCCCATGCCTACAAAACTTCCCTCAGACATCCAAAGTTTGAGTTAAAGGTAGGTGAGGATCCCTACAACCACATCATGTCTTTCCACTTATGGTGTTCATCGAACAACATCGTGGATGACTCTGTTAGATTGAGGTTGTTCCAACGCACACTTACAGGTGCTATAGCCAAATGGTACAGCGAGCTGCATCATGCCACTTACATCGATTTCTCCTCACTTGCATCAATGTTCCTTCAATACTTTCACCTACCCATCCAGTATGACGAGGGAGTGAAGATCCTTGTATCATGTCACCAAAATACAGCTACCCACATCACGGATGATATCCATGAGTGACGATGTCGAGGTAGCTTGTGCATGATCCAATTGGATGATGGGGTATTCCTTGACTGGTTTTTGAAAAAATTACTCCCACTCATAGCCAAGGAATTCACCTCCGAGCAAACCCAAACTAAGGAGGAGGCCATCCTAAAGCCTTAGCATTTTGACTTAATCTACACCCAGCCTGGGTATTTATATACCATCATACCTTATCGCTCCAAGTTGGGACCTCTCACCATGACACACAAGGAGCATCCCACATTGGTTATGGAGTCATTAACTCCATCACACAACACCCTCACTTATACGTGACCTATCCCATGATGCCAACACACCCAAGTAACATCGATCATGTTTCCCAGCCCAGTTTCTCCCGTAATTTCTGATGTATCATGGCTCGGTCCAGATCCAACACCTCCTATGCACCTCCCGCACCAACTCACCACGTCCATGGATTGACTTGTTTGGAAAAATCATGTGATGTCAAAGCAGTTGGATTTGTATCCCCTCTAGATCCCCATTTCTATTATGCACCACCTATGAAACCCACCCCGACTTCGACCCTGACTCCTCCAGTTTCTATAGGACAAGTTTATGCACAACAAAACCTTTGTAACAAATCCATCCCCAATAACCAACAAGGGTAGGGAAAGAAAAAATGAGGAAAATAATGAGGTAATAATCAGGCCCTAGATGATAGGAAACAAGATAACCCTCCATACAATAATGATGTCGAACCACCTGCACAAAATCCCTAGTGTGCCAATTGGCCTAGGAAGAACCCACAGTTACGGACCAACCATCCGTGTGCTATCTGTAACACCTATGGTCATTACACTCATTTGTGTCCCCACATGGCTTGTGTCCAACAAATTCTCTATAATTATTCTCAACATGATCCAAATGCAGTTGCTTCAACTCAACCAAACCCAATGCCACTAGGTCCTCCAAAACCCCCTACCACACCAAGGGATGGTTGCAAGCCAACCCTTGGCCCCACCTGCTCCCGCACCTCTTACTGTGGCCCCACCGGCTGATGTTGGTGTCCATCGCATCATGATGTTGTCATCTGAAGTCAACCTTCAAACTTGATGCAACCAGTATGGGTCAATCATAGAATCCATTGACCCATCCATGGAATCTATCTTTACCAGTGCTGGCATGTATCTACACTTACCGAGACCCTCGCAGATGGGGCATTGTTGGCCACTTTTCCTAACTCATGCAACCCAGGTTCTACACAGCCCATCAACCCAACAAACACCTGAGATACTGGCCCACCAGATCAAGCCCCACTCGAAACACTTGTGAAGCAGGAACAGTATCACCCGAGATATCTCTTTGATGGGTAACCACCGGAACCATGTTTCCGTGATTTGTCGAGGGATTAAAGTCCCTTGGCGCGCAACCAAGGAGCTCAACAAAGGAAATAGGATGGATGGATAGAGGAATCAATCTTGCATGACTAAATGCAACTGTATGTCCCCACGTGCAACTTATCCTTGCTCTCAACCCCGCAATTGGCGCAACATGTGCGGCGTAGTTGACTCATACCAACAAACCTTCTATGACTTACGCCATGACTTGATACAGAAGTGCACATGCCGGTATATATATGTATATTTCAATGATGACTTCCCAACATTGATCTACTAATTACAGGGTAACATCATACATTCAAGCAATATTTCAGCATTATATAGAAAGAAAATAACAACCATTCACATAAACATTCACCACATTAATCATCCATTCAAACACAATAGATAATGTGGAAACCCATATGGGAAAAACCACCAAAGTGCTCTTCATCTAGCATGATAAAAGTGTATAGCACCTTGCAGTCTATAGGACATAGACTAATTTTATGATATGTCTCTACGACTCAGACCTATGGTTCTCATGCTCTATGGTTTCTCTTCTACCCTACCTCTACTCCTAGTAGTCTGTGCACACAGAAGCCATATCCATGACCCAACAACCCCTATTGCTACCAGACTCTTCCTCTAATCTCTACAACATTATAGTAAAAATGGCGTCCTTCACCATGGATCACCAATGAACATACGGACAATAACTGGAAAACTAACCTAAACATAGTTATGACCAACTAAAATCAGTCACAACCAACCTAACCATCCCTTTAACCATTGAATCCCTTCTATTTATACTATTTTACATGGCTATGCAGGGCCGACTGCATACATGCAGTCTGTTAATTGTCACCATCAACCACCCCTCAGGATAAAACTATGGTCATTATGACTTGACACAAGGCACTATCATCCTGACTTACAAATATTCCCTCATATGTGTGTGGTTGTAGGCTTACGTCGCCTTAAATGACCATGATTTTCCCCTATCACTATCTGGTCATTTTCACCTACGTGCTCCTATGCTTTCCTTTCCTTCATCACACACCTCTCCATTTTGCCTGCGCTAGCCTTTTGCTTCCCTCGAAATCTTCCTTTCTTTCTGTTTCGCATGCAACGTACCTTATTTGCTTGCGCGCGAACTTCTTCCTTATGCTCCTTTCCCAGGGCAACAGGTCCCCAACACTCACATGAGGCTTGTACTGAGCCACAAAGGAATGGACATTTGAGGAGGCGCGATTTGCGCAGCAGCCCTCTTGTAATTTTTTTTCTTGCACACCTTCTCCTAGTTTCTTCCTTGTGTACTTTCTTTCTTATGTGTTTTTTTCAATAATGTTTTTTCTTGCACCGCGGATTCTTTCCATACTTAGCATAATTTTTAGATTACAAAACTCATAAAACTTCTTTCTTGACATCCTCTAAAGACTCTTAATGGAGAGTTCCGCTTCTGACTGTCACCAGGGTTGTTAGCATCCCATTTTGACACATCAATCCAATTCTTATTATCATTCTCAGCCTCCTAGGGTTTTCCATGTGCTTGCTGCAGCTTTCTCTCTTGTTGTTCTTCCTCAATTTCATCTGGGTTTTCCATGTGCACGGTGCAACTTTCTCTCTTATTGTTCTTCATTGATTTCATCCTTTTCATCATCTTTCTCTTCACCACCCTCTTCATATGGACTTTGAAAATGAAGCATTGTCCATATTGAAAACCATAAAATCCCCACAAGAAAGGTGGTAGAGGTGAATGACTCACCAAATTTTGAAAAATTTCACCTCATCAGCATGGTTTACAAGCTACATTTGGCTATATGGACCTCTGCTGGTCCCTCGACACATGGAGACCTCTCCTGGACTGTTGGAACTTGAGCCTGCTGGATAGCCCTACATACTTTGTCAAATGCGCTAAGAAATCTGGTCCTTACCCCCTAGAGTTTGTCAAATGGGAAAAGAACTATGGTCCCTACCGGAGTCCTCTCGGGTGCCAGAGATAGGGTTGCTAACCTACTGAACAATAAATAGCCAAGAATGAATTCTCCAGAGACTTCTAGATAGGTCGAAATAAATTGTAGACTATTAACATCTTTATTATTCCCATCTTCAAAGATACCCAACACACTGAAGGCTGTAGCAACTGCTTTATCCTGCAGGGCTGCTCGCCATGACACATCCCAACCCATTTGTAACTATAACTGGTGCTTAAGTAGCATGACCAAGTGATGTTTTCTTTAGGGGTGCCCATATCTTATAGGAGGAGCATCGGGTCACTTGCCATGTAGGCTTATCTAGGTGCATCATTAGGACAAGACCTTCCTTTGGTGTAATATATATGTCTCTCAAATTTGCTTTGATTAATAGTATTGTCATTCTTCCATACTGACAACCATCATGAAGTATTGACATAATGGACAGTTACCATCACATAGCTACCCACACTTTATCCACATAGGGCGATGTCTTGTCGTCAGCACCAAATCTTTGTGGAATATTTATGCATTTAATAGTCTGTCAATGTTTTCCAGTTGTCTAGGAACTCCCGCCATTTGTCTCTTAGCTGGGTTGCCAGCGGTTTTATAGAATACCATTTTTTCCACACAACTTCCTCTTTGTGTGCAACTCCATCTTTCTGCGCAACTTCGTGTTTCCATGCATGCTATGTTGGGGATGCCTCCCTTACTGTTTTCTTGAATTTTTTTTCTTCTGCACACCTCGACCTTATTTCCTTGCACAATTTTAAGTTGCTGATGCTGGCTGAGGCTACATAGGGGGATGAACCTTGTCATGGAATTTATTTACCATATGCTGAACCTTAGCAACTTCTTTTGCAACTTCCTCTGCTTGCACGACCAACTGCTCAACACAGTTGGAATGGACATGTTCAACGAATCCACCTCTATTGATTGTATTATGCCTTGAAGTTTTTGCTGCACAGGTTGAATAATGTTTGTGAGATACTCGGTTGCCAACTGATGTGTTTCTAAATCTCAACTTCCCTAGCCTTTTCTAATTCATGAAGGGTCTGTAGTTCTTTTTGTAGGCTCTCGATTTCTGCATTTTTGACAACATTCTGCTGGAGGGGATGCTTACTCATTTTCGTGTTCGCAAAGCTGATTTTCTCATATGCTTCTTGCCCACTCTACCTGATTATCTCAGCTGCTTCATCTTACAACAGTGCTCCCCAAATGGTATTGACAACATCTGTGGCCTTTGCGCAAAGGGTTTCTCCTTCTCTGATTTTCTTAGCAGCTTTAGACACTTCTCTTCTTTTTCCTTCAAGCACCTCTGGGGGTGTGCTTGGAATCTACTTGGCTTGCAGCTCCTCCACTTGTTTCCAAATATCTTGTGCAATCTTTGCGATCCTGGTCACTTTAGCCAGGGAGTCTTCATCTTCTTTCCCTACTTCTGGTGGGAATGCTGCAATGGAATTCTTGATAGATTCCACCAATGCGACTCGGTTATGCTCACACGCTAGTATTTCCTACTCTTTTTTGAAAAGAAGGGTGATGTGCGCTACAGTTCCTTCTCTTTCTCCTTCAACAAGGCCTTGCACAACTTTTCCTTCCTTTGCTGCTTTGCTTCCTGGTAAGCAACAACATTTTCCCTTAGACGAATTTTTGACGCAACTTCCTGCTAGATGTTATAGACTTCCTACAAAGCTATCTTGGAGAAGTCTATCTAGCCACTGTTATCATCAATACCTACACTTGTCTCTACATTTGCCTCCTGTTCCTACATCTAAATCACCACTTTGATTGGGGCCACTAACGCTGGTGTAATTAGTGGAATATTGGGATCAACACCAATTGTTTCGGCCTCCACTATACCTTTGACATCCTGGATGGTCTCTATCGACTTATTGAGATGGCCCTTGACTTGGGTAGCAATGTTTACTTGATGCATATTCAGACTAGCGAGGTTATATTGTTCAACCTTAGCAACAACATCGACAAGTTCCTACAAATCATCTTCAGTCAATGTATTTTTGTTTGTTGTTCTGTCAACTTTCTGCTTCTTACGGGACGAGTGGCCCTCTTCTTTTTGTGCGCATGTTTGCATCTGCACATGCTCTTGACTTGGTGGGAAATCTTATGCATGATGGTATGAGTCATCAATATTATCATCGTCCTCATTGTGTTCCTATTATGCATCATCTTTGTTTTCGACATCTTCATTATCTTCACCATTGACTTGGTGAAGCGACGGTTCCTCTGCATTATTCCCTTCAAGCAGCGACTCTGCTAGTGGGCCACGCCATTCCTCCAACCAAAGATTAATAATTGCATCTACATCCTTGTCTATGACCATGAAGTATGCATGGTGCACCTTCTTGAGTGGGTCCTTTGTGGGAAGCAGGGTTATAGTATGCGCACAACTTGAAACTTGACGAATGCGATGTACCTATGTACCATCGCAGCATGGATTTTGTGGGACTGTTAAACAACTTCATGCAGCGCCTATCCATGGAAAAATAATGCAATGTTGCTATCTTTCTGGTGATCATTGTCCACTTCCCACAGATTTTGGTACCTTGCACCAAGGAAAGGTAGCAGGACATCCATTTGGACATAGTCTGGCGGGTTACCCCACACAGTGAATGAAATCAAGATCAACAGCCAGGAATAGTGGAATTTGTAGGTGTCCTTGTGTTGGTCCTGCAGTGCATTGTCTATGATTTCGTTTGGTAGGTACCATGACCAATTGAATCTTCCTCCTAAAGCACATAAATATGCTAGTTCCACCATGGTTGCAGAACATTGAGTGGGTAATGCCTTGTGGAACATCTTACAAGATAGGATCTTTGCGGCAAGGTGCACACTTTTGTCCTGGATGGGCCCAATTAAAAATCCCCGATCTGCTCACTAAAGGCTATGCTTCTGCTTGATAGGGTTAACATTTTTCTTGGCCAAGTATGATGTAGAATCGCCTCATTTGTTTGGGAGGCCAGTGATCCTTGAAATTATCTTGGCATCGACCGGATATGGCTGATCCAGCCATAAGCATCCTTTATGGAAGCAGATCAGTAAATATTTCATGTGCATATTAACTTGCACACTATGGCCAAAGTGAGCCATGAATAACTTATTGTTCAGACCTGAGTGAGAAAGTCCCTTGGTCCAGTCCTTTGGCCTAAGCTCCTGGGCGTTACTTGTGGCAGATTGTTTTGCAACCATGCAGTCTGTTATCTATAGTCCTTCCTACTGTCAAGTGTCAAATTCTTGGAAATTAAACCTAGCCAACTCAGAAAGTATGTCATTTATCAATGTAACACCGTTAGGAATCCACAGTGATATCAGAGTGGTCACCACCTTCTTTGGGAGATCCCCCTCCTCTGCATCAGTTCTCCTTGGCCAAATGTAATGCAAGAAATTTAGGTCAACCCACTCTGTCTCTGGCTCTCTTTGGGACAACACGCCTTTGTTCCTGGCATCTTCTACTTTCTCACCAACAGGTGCCTTTCCTTGCTCATCCGAAGTGGTTGGAGCCTTGAGTTTTCTTTGCTGTGTTGGTGGTGGTGCAGATGCCTCTCCTGGTTACATCTCATCGGGCCGCCTCGGCTCTTTGGCAGGTGCTATAGCTACTTTTTCCTTGTGTGTTCTTTCCATGGGGTCAGTCTCTAGTTGCTTCTATGGTTGTTGTACCTCAGGTGATTGTATGTCTTGTTCCTCATAAATGTGGCAACCAAAGATAAAAATGGCGTTCGATGCCTCACTGTCATAGGGAATGTTAATTACCGTGGACGTCGACGTAATTGAACAAGAATAGTAGGGTTTAGATCTACAATCGCATGGATTTGGTTTTCTGAGGTCTCAGTGTGTGTAATAGAATACTTTATGGGGAATCCAGATATTTACCTGAGCCTCTATGTCATTCAATCATCATTTGATAGGAGTTCAAGGTCTAATTGATCTCCAGGTTTCTTTTGCCGACACTTTCTACATTAACTTCTTTAACTTGTTTTCTGGGCTGTACCTTCTAGGCTAGTTATGGAATTTATGATGAGGAAGGGTGATGGGACCAAAAATTATGTCATCCTGCTCCTCATATTGCTTCGAATTAATGTTACTTAGCTATCACAGCTGCCAGAATCTTTGTCAGGGATTCATAGCTTAATGTAGGCCAGCCTGACATTCCCACTTTTTGCATCCTTTTGCCACTTTTTAATTTTGCTCTGTGTGATAATATATTTTTGCTTTTCTCTTTTTCTGTGCTTTATTTTCCTTTCTTGAGTTTGCAGTATGAATTTCTTCTTGCATGCTTCGTTTCTTGCACTTATCTCTTGTGCTTTTATGGTGGTTCTGTTGCAATTCTATGACAAAGTCGGTTACGTCTTTTGGCCTCTCATTTTTTTTTCACATTTTAACCTGGGATGTAATGAGTATCGTAGTATGGATTTAGGACACTTCCATTCACCATACCCATTACACGGGTACCATCTAACTTCTAGAGTTTTATTGTGCCTGCATCAGTAATTTGTGCGATCCTGTATGGCCCTAGCCAATGTGTCTTCATATTTTCTGGGTACTTGAACAAATTATTGTTATACTACAAGACAAGTCTTCCTTCTTTAGATGGATTAAACCTTATATATTGGTCATGCCATGCCTTTTTTGCTGCTTACTCGATTGAGCACCTAGTCATACGGGTATTTCCATCTCCCCTAGGTCTCTTATTATTCCCCTCATTTTCGAGAACTTAGTATGGAATAGGTTCTGATACTCATGTAGTAGATCTGTGATCTTTGCAACTTATTCCTCATCCCAATAATCTTCATCATTGGAAAACTTTGGGTTCTTTGGTGATCCAATATGTACTTCCTTGATTTTTAGGGGTTGGAGGAACTAACCATTTGAAATGCAACTTCCTTCAACTTCTCCTGTGCCCTCTAATTTTGGTATGCTGATATTAATTGGATCATCATATGGGTCTCTGGTTAGTTTATATTGCTAAATGGTTTTGCTGCATTGGTGATAAATAGCCTCTTTGTTAGGGATCTAATCAATTATACTCTCCTTTTCTGTCTGAAGTGCAGCGTCAGTTGTAGGGTGCTTGTCAGCAAATTCAAATGTATGTGCACCCTGCTTAGTGATCCTCTCACAATCTTGGGTTCCTTGTCACAACTCTGTAGAGGCATACCAGTGCCATTTCCAATGTGTATATGAAACCCTTGTAGGTGGGTATCTCCTTTGACTCAGTCTCCACCCGTCACATAGACCTTGTAACTCTTACACACCTTCTCATAAAGACTTCATGTAATCTATTTTTCCAACCCTCTAAAGCCTCACCTAAGTCATATGTACACGAACTCACGCATATCCATCTTAGGTTTCCATCTATTGTCGAATTGGTGTAGTCTTCCTGTATAACTATGACATTGTAGATCTGGTCAAGGTGGTCACCATGTCCCTCATTATAGACATGCACGATGTATATTTGTCTCTCAAATAGATCTATGGGTGGGACTACCCTCATTTCCTTATCTTTGAATGAGAGGATCCTTTTCTTGAAATTTATGATGGTCTGATTATCTATGGCCCAATCTATTCCCAACAGAGTGGGGTATGGGTTCTTTTAATCAAACAATGTTAATGACTTCAAATTCTGCAAATGTGGACAATCCTTCGACATCAATGGGTACATTGGTCAAGTGGCCAATGGTTAGGACCTTCTCCTAATTGGAAAGTTTCAACTAGATAGGAGACCAGTCTAAGAGTGCCATGCCCATACTTTCCCACATTTGTCATGTCAAAATATTTACATCTAAGCCCAGATCCAACATGATATAGTCCATGTCGTATTCACCTATCTGCGCATTCATTCTCAACTGGTGACCAGTTTTACATTTTTTTCATACTTGGTTAACTTTCTTCTTAGGTTGCATCTCTACAGAAATCTCTTCTATCATTGGTTGCAGTTCTGTAAGACCATATTTATCTTGCATTAGCATTAAACAAAGGTTCTTAGATTACCAATATTTGGTGGAGCTTCCTTCTACAATATGTGTTGAAACCAGTTAGGCATGTCCTTGAATTCTGCGGAAGTCGACAGTACCTCTGGGTTGATGAATTTTGATTGCACATCCAAAAATATTTCTTTCTGTTTCTAGATGATTAGTGGCTCCTTTTTCTGCACCACTAATCTCACTTGTGGTTGTGGTTACTCTTGTAGTTTATACTAGTCTTCTCCAGTCGTCGCACCTCCTTGAGTTACGACAGAAATGTTCAGGTCTCGTGGTTCAGCCGCAATCATCTGAACATTCACATTTGGATTTGGGTTCAATTTCCATGGAGGGTTAGGTGATGCAATGGTCCTTTCTTACCACTTTCCAATTAGCTGAGGACATTATTTGACATTATGGTCCTATCCCTTACAATATGAATATGTCTTCACAGGTTCTAAACAATCTCTAGCATAGTGACCTATTTTTCCATAGTTATGGCATGTAACTTGACCTCTTCCTCTACCAAATCCTCCACCTCGACGTCTTCCTCTGAATTTTTCGCCACCCCTTCCCTGTGGATGCGGTTGCTGTGGTGGTTACTAGTTCTATTGGTATTGTTGTTGATAGGTATTGTTTTCCATGTATGGCTATTGAAGCGCATAATATGGTTGGTACTGGTTAGGTGGGAACTGCGCAAGCTGAAATGAGGCTTGCGCCTATTCATCCTGAGTGAACCCTTCATTTTTTATTAAGTAGGTATCTAAAGTCATTAATTTTAACCGCTGATATGCTCTACAATCTTTCACATCATGTCCTATTGATTTACAAAATTTACAGAATAGGTTTACAGGGGTACTCACAAATTTTTTCAAATATAAACATTCTTCATCACGATGGCCTCTTGAATGGCATATGCGACACCATGGTAAACCATGGCTGTTTAATGGGTTGGGTGCACCTGATGCGACATAGTTCAGTAAGGTTGGACAATTATCCTTAGTGTGTTCATCCATCCTACATTTTGTGTAACATAAATCTTCTTGTGCTTCTTTACCCTTCTTGATGCATTGAATTTGTATTGTCAGATTCACCAACTGCTATTGTATCTACACCATTTTTGCGGCACCGTCGCCAATAGGTGAGGCCTCTAATTTCATTTCCAGTTCTAGTGCTTTTTTCTGTGATTCAATCTTCTACTGCATTAAACCACTCTTTATGTTGCACATCAAACATTTGGAAGCTTACTTTATCCATCAGCGTCTTGAACCACTAATCAATGTACCACACGGTTTCTTCCAGAGCCTGCTTGATCTCAGTAATACAATGTGACTCCAATTTAAGTTTCCTGAACTCAGAGATCATTGTGGATCGGATCTCTTCAAGGGTATTATGTGGTGTTCCTATTGGTGTGCCACATAATTTCATGAACTAGTCTAGCACACGACCCCTCAAGGTTGTGATCGTCTGTGCTTTCTTTATGTCTGCATTATGGACTAAACGCACCATCCAAACAGCTTCACAGAGGAACCAATGCTGCTCTGGGTATTTTGTTCCATTCCCATAAAATCTGGGTAACCTAACATCTATTGCAGCCATTGAGTTGGCGTCAAGGTTCTCTGGTTCAGAATTCATAGGGGTGTACCTTCTTGCACACTAGTCGCAGGGATAACACTACCTATGTTAGCAGTCCTTTCCAAGGATGAAATTCTAGATCTTACCTCTGGTGATATTGCTAGGGTTACGTAGTTATTTACTGACCTCAACGTCCCCTCATAATCCTCAGAATCTTCTGGTCTTTCTAAAATCGGGCTATAGTCCTCCTCTTCATCGCAAGACCCTTCATCTTCGTATGAACAAATTTTGTGTTCACTTCCTTTGAGCAAGCTAGGATTCCATCATCCCCTTTCGATTTTCCTTCTCTTTCCTGATCTAAATATTCCTCCACTTCTTAGGACTCTGAATCCTAGTTCAAGTTCTGTTCTTCCTGGGAACATTTCAACTTACCTCTTCTCATATTCTTAATAGGTCATCTATGACATAACCTCCTTCTTAGGCACACAAATTAGCTAAGCTACAAAATATCCCTCTCATAGGCAAGCATTTTTATCCATGTACTGATATGTAACAAGTATCTTCTTCAGGGTCCTTGGAATTTTTTTTTTTCCGGCTTCACTATATTAGGCTATAGTATCTACTACAAAATCAGTAATTTATCCTTGCAATATACTAGCAACGGAAAAACCAACAGCTCTAGAAATAGGGTTACATACACTGGTTACCTCCTGAACCAACTGATCGCTCCACTTGACAGTCTCTCTTCTCTTAAAATTTGTCTTCTTAGTCGCTAATCTTGACAACCATTCATATAGTAAAATGGGAAATTCAGCAAAGAAGATCTCATGAATATCAGAATATATATATTCATATATCTAGTTCTCTACGCTCAACCAAGTCCCTGTGCTCTCTTCTTGCACGAATGCTAGCATTTTAGAATCCATCCAATATTCTATATCCTTCTTCTTCGGGTGCCACAACATTTCTCTCGATTTTATCAATAGGTCTTGGCAACGGAACCATTTGTTAGACACTTTTCCTAACTCCTGTGACCCAGGTTCTGCATATCCTTTCAACCAAACAAACTCCCGAGGTATTGACCCAACAGAGCAAGCCCCATCGACAACACCTACAAAGCAGGCATAGTCTCACCCAAGATATCTCTTTGATGGGTAACCGCCAGAACCATGTTTCTGTGATTCTCGAGGGATTAAAGTCCCTTGGCACGCATCCAAGGAGATCAATGAAGGAAATAGGACTCGGCTAGAAGAGGATTCAGTCGTGCTCGACCAAACACAACTATATGTCATCGCGTGCAACTTATCCTTGCTCTCAACCTTGAAAATGGCACAACTTGTGTGGCGCAGCTAACTCATACAAACAGACTGTCTACTACTTACGTCGTGACTTGATACGGACGTGCATAGGCTGGTATATACATGTATATTTCACTGACACCTTCCCAACATTCATCTACTGATTACAGGGTAACATCAGACATTCAATCAATATTTCAGCATTATACAAAAAGAAAATAACAACCATTCACATAAAAATTCACCACTTTAATCATCCATTCGAACACAATAGATATTTTGGAAACCCATCTGGGAAATACCACCAAGGCGCTCTTCATCTGGCATGAGAAAAGGATATAGCACCTT
The DNA here is from genome assembly GCA_001517045.1 of Pseudotsuga menziesii. Classification (NCBI taxonomy): domain Eukaryota; kingdom Viridiplantae; phylum Streptophyta; class Pinopsida; order Pinales; family Pinaceae; genus Pseudotsuga; species Pseudotsuga menziesii. The sequence continues at coordinate 69,794 of LPNX011057900.1, forward strand.
GTAGTATGCAAGATATAGACTGATCTTATGATATGTCTCTACAACTCAGACCTATGGTTATCATGCTCTCTGGTTTTCTCTTCTACCCTACCTCTACTCCTAGAAGTCCATGCACACAACATCCAGATCCACAACTAAATATCCCCTATTGCTACCAGACTCCTTCTCTAATCTCTACAACATTACAGTAAAAATGGCATCCTTCAGGATGGATCACAAATGAATAGACAAACAATAACTGGAGAACTGACCTAAACATAGTTATGAGCAACTAAAAGCAGTCGCAACCAACCTAACCAACCCTTTAACCATTGAGTCCCTTCTATTTATACTATTTTACATGGCCACACAGGGCTGACATCATACAGGCAGTCTATTAACTGTCACCATTAGCTTCCCCTCATGCTATAGTTGTGGTGATTACGACTTGAAATGAGGCACTATCAACCTAACTTACAAATATTCCCTCAGATGTGTGTGGCTGCAGGCTTATGCCACCTTAAATGGCGATGATTTTCCCCTGTTTCTTTCCGGCCATTTTCACCTGCGCACCCCTGTGCTTGCCTTTCCTTCATCATGCACCTCACCATTCTACCCCTGATGGCCTTTTTCTTCCCTCACAATATTCCTTTATTTTTTTTGCGCACACGGCGCACCTTATTTTATTGCGTGCGAACTTCCTTCGTATGCTCATTTTCCAGATCAACAGGCATCCAAAGCCCCATCGTTTCTTATGCATCATGTCGTAAAAAATGCTACCAGTAGAGCTTCCCTCAACTACAGCATAGTTGTGGACTTGGCTCGATCTTCTACATCTCTGTCCACTTTGGAAGTTCTTAAAACTTTCCCAACACAGTGTAAATCATTGTTGTCCATGCTTGGCGTCATTGATCCCTATGATTCGAGGTGGATCACGTTTGACATGGATCAAGGAGAACCTAGGATGTCGTTTAGTGTTTCCTTCTAGGTTCTTATCTCAATTCATAATTTGGTTATACATCGATGCATTATTGATGAAGGGGCATCCACCTCCATTATGTCAACTATAGTTTGGCAGAAACTCAGGTCCCCTACTCTTCAACCTTCTACCACTGCTCTTCGCACCTACAATGGTCGCTCCACTCAACCACGAGGGGTTCTAACAAAAATTCTTATTGAGCTAGCTGGAAAAATGGTGTTGATTGACTTTAAGATTTCGAATGCCCAAATTGACTATAACCTCTTCCTAGGATGTAGCTACATGTATGGCATGCGAGTGGTGGCCTCTATCGTATTTCGACTACTGATGTTCCCTCATGATGGGAATATTGTGACTATCGACCAGTTGACATACTAATATCCTAAGGGGTCGGCCACACTGAAACATGTCCACATGATTCCCTTTATGTTTCCACCATCTGACATCATGAGAAATGTTGTCATGGCTACTCTAAACCTACTAAATTTTACACTGGGAATTCCTGTGTGGTACCTTAATCCACCCACCCCATCCCCCACTCCCTAGGTTGTGTTGAATCTTGTCCAACCCATTGAGATGGTGTCACACCCACCATTTGGCCAATCAAAGACTCCTCCTGTCTCCATTCCTACCCCTCCTCCTCCAAATAAGGTTGGGGGAAATATCACCAAAGAAACAACTGAACCTTCGCACCCACATGGAATACATGGATACATTAGATGGAACTCCAATAGTCACTATCCTAGATCTACCGACGGTTAAGAACAAGTCATTGTGAACCAACCATCCTTGTGTAGTTTATGACTTGTATGGTCACTACTCTCACCATTTCCCAGACTTTCATGAGTATCTATCAACCCTTCGTGACCTTCAAAAAAAATCTTGTGAGTTTAAAAGCATTGTTCTTGAGGATATCCACCCTGTGGTTTCTTCTTTGGACGTGACCAACACCATATAAAAGATCTTTAGTTTCGTTAGTCCTTCCATTCCATCAGACATAGAGTATCCCTCCGATCTATCCACGCATTGTTTTAATAATGATGATTACATCCTTGAAACTATGTCAGCTCTTGAGTATCCTTGGGATGATATGCATCATCACTCATTCTTTATTCCCAACGAACCTCTTTCATCGTCGGATCAATACTCATTTGAAGCCAAAGACTTCATCCATGGAAAAGTCAACTGGTTCAAGAACCCCATTCCGACACCTGATGCCTTTGAAGAGGGTAATATGGATAATATTTCACCAACCATTAAGGTCAACATATCAACCAAGTCTGAGATAGTTGAAGATATTACACTTAAAGCATATTTCTCCCCTGAAGAAGTGGCTTCATACAAAGCACTTTTTTAGGAGTTCCGTGATGTTTTCACTTGGTCCTATACCGATATGCCTGGGCTTGATCTATCCATCGTCAAACATTGTATTGACACTTGGCTTGGCATTGCACCAGTACGCCAAAAGAAAAGACCCATTCACCCCTCAAAGGATCCTTCTATCAAGGTTGAGATTGATAAGTTGTGTAAAGTTCGTTTCATATACCCCATTATGTATACCACTTGGGTTTCCAATCCTGTTCCCATTAATAAAAAACAGGGTACCATTCGTGTCTATAATGAATTTTGTGATTTGAACTCGGCCTGTCCCAAGGACAATTTCCCCACTCCATTCATTGAATAGATCATTGATTCATGTGCCGGACATGAATTCTTTTCATTCATGGATGGTTTTTCCAGGTTAACAAAATTCAAATCCGGAAAGAAGACTAGTACAAGACTGCTTTCACAACCCCTTGGGGCACATTTTCATATTGATTCATTCCAGTCGGCCTTAAAAATGTTGGAGCCACTTTTCAGTAGACTATGATGTACTACTTGCATGACCTTATCCATATCATCTTGGTCTACCTATATGACCTCACCTCTCTCTCTTGGAAGTGTTCACAACATCTAGAGGACTTATGACAAGTTTTCTTACGATGTCGCAAACACAACGTCCTCTTGAACCCTATAAAGTGTGTGTTTTGTGTCCCAACTGGGAATTTACTTGGGTTTATTATCTCTCACAAATGGATTGTGGTAGACCCCCTGAAGGTTCAAGCCATTATGAATCTTCCCTCACCATGTACTTTGCGCCAACTGCATAGTCTCCAAGGAAAGTCCAATTTCATTCATCGTTTCATTTCGAAATATGCAACAAAATTCCATGGTTTCTTGTGACTGCTCCATACCAACATTTCATTTGTTTGGGATAATCATGCACAAGGTGATTTTGACATATTTAAATAATCCCTGATGTTTACTCCATTATTTTCCCCACCTAAATTCACTAAGGATTTCATTCTCTATGAGTCAGCATCTGAAAATGCCATCGCTAGAGTGTTGGTCCAAGAAGATGATTCTTGTCAAGAGCATGTGATCTATTATGTCAGTCAAAAGCTTTATAGTCCCCCTTTATGTTATTTACATGAAGAGAAGATGGCCCTGATCTTCATCTTTTCTATTCAAAAGCTGCACTATTACATCCTTTTAGGCTGCACTCAAGTTGTGGCTGATTCCAACACCATGAGGTATCTCTTGAGCTGCTGTGTTATTCAAGGCCATGATCCCAAGTGGATTGTTGTTCTCTAGGAGTACGATTTGGAATTTATTTCCCCTAAAATCACTAAATATATAGCATTAGATGCCTTAATGACAAACCTCCATCCATCGTCTACTTCATCACTTACTATAGTCAACATTCTAGACGAATTTCTATTTGTCCTATGTACGAAATACACCTGGTATGGGGGCATCCTCCTGTACTTGCACACTCAAAAATTTGAGGCTCATTTAATCCAAGAATATTGCCAATGCATTTGACACCAAGCTACTCACTATATCCTCGTAGGGGATGTCTTGTATCGTTGGGGAATCGATACCATATTGTGTCCTTTCCTCACCCATGATGAGGTTGAAAAGGTGTTAAATGAATGTCACAGTAGAGCCTATGGTGGCCACCTCTCCAGTTTGGCTACCACCCAGAATATTCTCTATGTCAGTTATGTTTGGTCTACCATCTTTGCCGATTGCATCCATGCAGTTAAACACTACCACAATTGTCAACTCTTTGCTCCAAAAGAAAGGACTCCTCCCATGTTGTTGCATCCCATGGCCATAGTCAGTCCCTTTTGCAAGTGCGAAATCGACTTCATGAATTTTAATCCCACATCGGCCAACGATCATAAGTACATTATCATGGACATTGATTATTTCACTTAAAGGGTAGAGGCCATGCCTACATTCAATTGTAAGTATGACATGACGACGATTTTATTTTTCAACCATGTTATAACATGTTTCAGTGTCCCACAGATGATAGTCTCAGACCATGGTTCTCATTTCAAAGAAGTTGTTTGGAAAAATATTTCGACCATGTTGAAGTTTAAACACCAGTACTCCTTCGCATACTACCCTCAAGGAAATGGTCAAGTTGAGGTTGTCAACAAGATCCTAAAAACCATTCTCTAACGAATGGTGGAAAAACATAAAACCAACTGGCATCACTTTCTCTTTTCCTCCCTCTTGTCCAATCATACATCCACAAAGACTACCACTGGTTTTACCCCATTTCATTTAGTACATGGTGTCGAGTCGGTACTTCCCATTGAGTGTCAGATTCCATCACTCCACTTTTCCATCAAGCTCCTCCTCAATAGCTCACCATTATAACAACGAATTATTATGCTCAAAAAAATCAATGAGGACTACCGTGCTCCTCTCCAAATGATCAAAGAGACTAAGACTCGGTCGAAGTCACATTTTGACTCCCATTTTCACCCTCACACCTTCAATGAGGGAGATATCATCCTCGTTTACAACCAAGCCAAAGATAAGTTAGGGAAAGGTATTATTCTTGCACATTGATCTAGGAACAAAGCATCAATCTCATCAAAGAATAATCAACAAATAACTCATGAAATGGTGTTAATCAGAACCGGAATTGGTTTCCTCTCTGTATATTTAATAAACAATGAATGGTTACAATAACAATGTCGAGCAATAGCTTGAATCAATGAGAAATTTGAATACCCAAGGAGGCCATTCGAAATCAATGAGTGAGTCTGGCTTAACTGACCGTAAGACATAGATTCACACTCAGTTAACCACTTGACCAAAACCCTAATTGACTCACCAAACCCTAACTGAAATCAGAGTGCAATAAATGACTGAATCTAAACTAAAGGAGATCCAACACATGTCATAGCAAGCCAACCATCGAGTGCTAGTGCTCCATGACTTCAATGAACCCCGATGAGGTTAACTGAAGCTGAATTGATCATCAGAAGTTGGTGGAGGCACCTTGTTGACTCTAGATCATTAAATAATAATAAATAATCATTAAATAATATATTTAATGAGAGGAGGTGCCTTAACTGACTGGTTGAACTGATTGTAACCACCAGTTAGCAATTAGGTGCATTAATATCACTCAGATCACCCCTGGAGTGCTCCAGTTAGCCTCCTTGACTGTAGGTAGGCATGGGTGTGACTGGATGATGGCAATTAATGCTCCACTGATGTCAATTAATGTCAATTATACTTAGGATAGTGGTTTAACTAGGCCAATTTGACCAAAAAAGGTGTGTATGATGGTAAATGTCTCCAACACCCCCCCTTAAGCTATACTAAGGAATAGTTTGAAAACATATATGCATAAAAATACTAGGGCCCCAGCAACTAAGGACATAGGTCACCTTGTACAATGCTGAAACTGAAACAATGCTCAAAACAAACTAAGTGAGGAAAAGAGGGAAAACCCCCCCTCAAGATAAACACTGAAAGTAGTTTGAATTACCATGATGAACTCACCCCTAATAGTGAACGGAGGTAAGTGAACTTATTTTCTGAAAAGCTCTTGGTGAATATGTCTGCAATATGCTCATCAGTCGAGCAGTATTGCAGAATGATGGTCCTGTCATGCACTAGCTTCCTGATGTAGTGCATGTGAATCTCTACATGCTTGGTCCTCTACCTGGTAACTGGATCCATGGATATCTTAATAGCACTCTGGTTTTCACAAAAGAGGACAGTGGACAAAGTACTACCAAGATCAAACTCTGAAAGAATGCCTTGCAACCAAACTGCTTGGATGCAAGCATTCACCGCTCCTCGATACTTGGCCTCTACTGAAGATAGTGCTATGGCAGCCTAATTTTTTTTTGACCATCAAATAGGGCCACCACCAAACATGAATACATATCTGGAAGTTGACTTCCGATCAATAGAATCACCCGCCCAATCGGAATCTGTGTATCCAACCATCTCTAGCTCGGAGTCTGCAGCATAGTGAATTTCATAGGTCCTGGTTCCCTGAATGTACTGGAAGATCCTCTTGGATGCCTTCCAATGAATATCATGAGGCTGCTACATGTATCTTGATACATCATTCATGGAATAACAAATATCAGTCCTAGAATGTGTCAAGTACAACAAGCTACCAATCAGCTGTCGATAGATAGTGCAGTCCATGGGAGGTGTGTGTTTTCCTTCTTCAAAGCTGATCCCTGAAATGAAAGGGAATGGTGCAGACCTACATTTAGCCATGTTAAACTTGAATATCAGGTCTGAAATTTATTTGGACTGATTTACCATAATCCCATCAGAATTTTGCTCGATTTCGAGCCCTAAAAATTGTTTTAGAAGCCCCAAATCACTCATTTCAAAGGCATTATGGAGAGCAGTTTTGATGGCTGAAAAGGAGGCATCTGTGCTACCTGTGATCAATAAGTCATCAACATATAAAAAAATTATAATTAGATTACCATCATGCTTCTGTAAATGCACATTTCAATCTGATCTACATCTCTGAAAGTTTTGCGAGAGAAGGAAGGAATCCATCTTGGAATACCACTCTCTTGGGGCCTGTTTTAACTCGTATAGTGACTTCTTTAGCTTGAAAACCAAAGATGAATCAGTGATGTAGCCCTAAATATGCTTCATGTATATCTCCTCATGAATATCTCCATGTATAAATTCTGACTTAACATCCATGTGATGCACCTCCCAGTGCTTGGATGCTGAAATAGCCAAAACAAGGCGGATGGAGTCCATTTTTGCAACCGGTGCAAAGGTCTCATGGTAGTCCACTACTTGGAGTTGAGAGAAATTTTTTGCTACCAGCCTTACCTTATATTTGCAGGTGCTTCCATTAGTAGAAAATTTTGTTTGAAACACCCACTTTCATTGAACCAATTTCCTTCCCGGAGGAAGAGAAACTAGCTCCCAAGTAGTGTTTTTCTAAAGAGAATTCATCTCTTCATCCATGGAAACTTGCCATCTTGGATCATTCCAAGCATGGTAGTAGGATTTTGGATCTAAAATAATCATCAAATAGCATGTTTTGGACAGAAAAATATCAGAACAAGAGAGCGCAATACCTGCTCTTTGGAAATCAAACCGGGTTCTCCTTGGATCATCCAAATTTCCAATGTTGTCTCCTGCGGAGGAGAGTATCTGTTGGGACCATGTAGGAAGATGATTTTGCACTTCAGGTCATAATTAAGCATATGATGATTGCTGCACACTAATATTATAACTTAGAGGATCCAAATAAGGGTCATCACCCCCAATTTCATCATCTAAATATTCAGTAGAATAGGAAGGAAATTCAACAGTTTTCTCCTTCACTAGTTCTATCTCCCGAAGCGGCTCATCGAACTTGACACTTCTATCGATGATGATCTATTTGGTATTGATATCTAGCAGCTTGAATCCTTTATATTCATCAGGATACCTATTACCACCTAAGTTGTACTTAGTGGTTTTTAATCAAGTGAGCGTGGTGAACTGGACAAGGATAACTTGTTCGGACTTCAGAGAACCTTCAGTCTTGCTTCTGGGAAGCTTTGTTGTACTACATCACATATTCATACTCCATGGGGGAATTGTAATAAATGTTCTAGAATGATAGCGTTTGTAAAAGACTCGGTCTCTTAGACTTTATTTGTCAATCCGATCAGCTCAGGGTGTTTTTTCCCTTGGTTATTATTGGTTGTTGAATAAATGACTGATAATTTCTGAGTTTTTCACTCCATACCTCCAAAGTTGGGGTGGTCGGCTTGGAATTTAGGCCTATTGAGGTTATTAGAGTCTATGTGTCAATGTATAAGCATGCTAGACATCATGGTCGAGTCATATGAACATGTCTAAGTCCCCCAAGGTTTTTTCAAATTTTCTTTTTTTTTAGTTTTTTCAGTGTTTTTTATTAAAAAATTAATTTTTCCAAAACTTAGGCTATTTTTTAATATTTTAATTGGAAAAATTGATTTTGTAATAAAATTGGGCCAAATAATCAGTTTCAGTCATGTAGGTGCTCATTTTCAAGCTAAGAGCACCATGTAAACCCATGGACCCACTATTTCCTAGTTTTGAGTGATTTTCCATCACTTAGGTCAGAAAGCCCAAAAATCAATTATTGATTTTTTAATTAATAAATTGATGAATAATGGAGAAAATCCAAAATCATAGATCAGTGGATTCTTAGCCGATTTGATTGAAATCAGTAAGATCTGAAGCAGATTCACTGGATCAGACAAATCCTTGACTAAAGGAGGTGATCAAATCAGATCCAGAGTTGATCTTCAGCATCCTTTATGGGGAATTTCTCCCTCCCTCTCTCCTCCACACGTTTTTGGCTCATTTAGATGAGTTTTGGTGGATGCTTCAGTCAACAGGTTGAGGTGTCAGTCAGATCAGCTCTCCGATTGACAATTGCACTCAGTGAGACTTAGATCTAGCTCAGTTAGACACAGATTAGGCATTGATGGACTCTCCATCATAATATTTGGTCTATCTCCTTGGTATTTGTGGCCCCCCTGGGTTGGATCTCCTAGTTTTTGTATATATCCAAGCACAGTAGCCTCTTCCCAGCTAGTTAGAGCTGGACTGAAGGGCTTGCCATTGTAACTCTGTACTTGATCATCATTTGTGAATAAATAAGCTTTGGAGGCTATACTATTTAGTGCATGTGTATGTGTGGATTCTCAGTGTTATGCTGCAGATGTGGTAGCTGCAATTTCTTGCCAAATTCTGTGCTGCTTCTGTGCTCTGGCTTCAAGGATTCGGTTGAATCAACTAAGGGTGTAAACTAGGCAAGTTAGATTACTTTATCTTGTTTATCCATATGATGTATGCTCAAAAATTTCATTTATATTCCTAAATAAGATTATTTTTACATAATCTTTCATTTTTGTTGCTTTATACATCTATATCCAGATCTCACGAGGTGTGTGCAGGATTGTGTTATTTAGCTGCAGGTTCTTGATTGGATGAAGGTGTGGATATATATTGATTCCATTCTTATCCAATAATCTCAAGAATCTGTCCCTCAACACTCCACAAAAGGGCCTCCTTTCAGCTTGCTCCATTCAAGCAACGATCCAACCTTTTCTCCTCTTCTTCTCATTTCTATAAAAAAACAATTTTCTTACCTAGTTACGGTGTGTAAAAGATTTGTTATCATTTGGATCTATTTCATCAAAGTAAAATATACATATATCTGATATTTCAGAGCTCATAGTCTAGATCTCAATTCTGAAAAATATCATTAAGTCTTCTAGATCTAGCATAAGGAAATCGTCCATTTTGCATGGCAAGTTAAAGAGAATCAGTAGGTTGCATGCACCAATTCTCCTTTATATTTTAAAAGAGATTAAATATATAAATCAGTGCATACTTCATTGGCTGCACAAACAGAAATCCAATATCCCAAGGAAAGCTTGCTTTCCTTGGTTCCTTTTTCGCCTGTTTAGCTAGTTTTAACTTCATTTTTTTTGAGATAAGGTAGGCTGATCCAAAGGTACTATTAAAGTGATTTTGGGCGTATGTTATTCTAACATGATTTCTGTATTTTAGCAGTTTTGACAGAAAATAAAGGAAGCTTATGTCCGGAAGTGGCCTCAGGAGCGTTCAAATCCCCCAGGGGTCTCCCTTTTCACTAAAATCTTAAAAATTTTGCAAAGTTGTAAGATCTTGGTTTCAGCCTGTATAAGGACCAAGAAGTTTCTGATATTTAATTTTGCTGATATTTTAACCAATAATGAATAAAATTACTTTTGGAATAGGCTCTTTCAAGCCCATTCCCCATCCCCCGTGGGGGGATTTGCGTCGGTGTCTTTTTCATCACTTTCTGCTCATTTCTTTTCAAACTAGCATTGATCTAATTTGCAGGGTAGTATACTTGATTTTATTAATAATTTTATATTCCACTTTTTATTTTTCAAAGTAATCATAATACTTACCCCACGATTTCCCGATTGACCCAAAAGGGGAAAGAGATTCGTGGTATGACTAATTAGAAAACTAGAATTGTGTATCTTTTTATTTTAGATCATTTGTTTTTCAGTTAGTATAAAATTAAACCCTCCTCTATTCCTTGATTGAGATCCACTTGGATCGAAAGAGCTTCCTGGATGGTTTTCCTTTAAACAAGAACACCCAGTTTAAAACTTACTAAAATTGGCAAGACTCCAGTATGTATACTCTGCACTTGGCTGCGGTTCGTCTGATCATTCAAGATGTATCAAAAGAACTTGGGTGACTAGTATAATTAAGACTCACTCTCCCCAACTGACAAACCATCAGGTGAAAATCCAACACCTAGATCAAACCTTTTACGGTGGCAAAATACCCAAAGGAAGCGCGAACTTCTGAAAAGTGACCTTGGGGCGTCGATCTCTGTCACACCCTAACGGATGCATTATGAAAAATAGCCCCAGAGACTCCATTTCAGCCCACATATTCGTTGTGGGTAGCCGTGAAGGTTTAGTTTTGGACATACTCCAAGTACTCTTGGGTATATCTGTAGTCCCCCTTTAGCCTAATTTTAATCAACTCACACTTCAAATTTAACTTAAAACATACCAAGAGGAAATCGCAAAACACTCACTCCAAGCACATGCAAGTACATTGTTTCTATTTTTTACTCCATTCTAAAGCACTGGTTATTTTCTTGTTTTATATATATAGTGTGTCTCAGCATTGTGATTTCGTGTGTTCTTCTTTTATATCTTTCCATCTTTGTTTATCTATAATTAAATTCCAAACTCTTAAGTAACTCAGTCAATTTAAACATCACCATACTAAGTAATTATCCTTAGTAACTTAATAGGTTCTACCCCCCTTGGCTTCGTTAGGAGTTGAGCCTAAACGAAGGAGTCAAGAACAAGGTGACAGCCTTGACTCAAGACTTGCCACCAAGGACACACCGAGTGGCTTGAAGATTTATGCCACATGACCCAGGTGTGTGAAAGGCGGAAACACTTTTTGGCGTCGTTGCCGGGGATAAATATTTTTATTCCTGAGTACGACTTAGCTTAACTTTTTTCTAAAACAACTAAAAAGATAAAAACTTTTGATTGATCTAGTCTTTAAAAAACATAAAAATTAAAACTCGATCCATCTGGCGACTCCACTGTCTAACATCCCTTCAAGAATTTCTACCCGAAGAAACCGTCGACAATTATTCAATCCTCTCCCTGGTCCTGAAAGGTTTATTACGGAAATATTGAATAGGAAGACTTCTCATAGAAACCTTGAATATTTAGGAGACCAATCCCTCTCAGATATCCATCACATATTTGTAGAGAGTCATGTTCACTAATCTCAAGAAATGACGGAATTTTACAAACCCCTTGAATTTTCTTAGATAGCAGGTAGTCCTCATGAAATTCCGAATGATGCTATCAAGAAGCTCCCCATATTTCAGGGCAGTAATGCCATCACTGCCAAGTCTCACCTTCGAAAGTTTGAAAAGCACCTGGTCAGTTATTGCAATGATGCTGCCCATGACCATGATGATGTCAAAATGACGCTCTTTGCTTTATCCTTGGAAGATGATGCTGAAGAATGGTACTTCGACCTAGATGATGATTCATATAAAACCCTTAGTGAATTCCTAGAGGGTTTTAAGAAGAAATGGGGGGAAAGAAAGAACCAAGACATCTGCTTGTTGCCCTCCATAACATAAAGAAGATGGAGAATGAAACCATTGATGAATTTAATACTAAGTTCAGGCGTGTGGTTGCAGACCTCCCTAGAGAAATCAATCCAAGGGATGCCTCCATCCTCATATATTACATCGAAGCTTTCACTGGTGATTTGAGGTACCAGTTAAGGGACAAAGAGCTAGCCAATCTAAAAACTGTTCAGGAATTGCCGAGAAAATAGAAAAGAATATGCAGTCTTCAGGCAAATCCAACATTCCAGGTTACACTAGGGGAAACACTTCATACAACGAAGAAAAGGGAAAATCCTTTGAATCAGAAGAAGAGGGAGCCTCTAAAGATCCCATGGAAAAGGTAACAGACATGATAAGGACTTGGTTACTAGTCAAAACCAACTTATGGCAGATCAGTCTGCACAATTGAATCTTATGCACAATAGAATAATCACAATGGAAAGAAATAATGGACCTAGGAACTTTCAGCCTAGGCAGAATCAGATGTATCAAAAGAAGTTTCCTCAATAAGAGCCTAGGATTCCAAACTAGTTAGACTCAGCTAACATGGTAGAAGAACTAATTCCATGGTGTAGACCCTGTGAACAATTCCACCAAGAAATAACTTGTTATGTTGCAAATCAAGTCATGGAACATGGACTTCCCAAGGTCAGTAATCAGGAAACAAATTCAAGCGATCCCGATCATATATACATGGTAGGTCAGACCTACCCTTTGTTACCATCTAAACAGTACAAGCCTGAGGATGAAACCATTGCAGAATCTTATAGTGAAACTTATGATGAAAACTGTAATATACATTATGGGACTCCTATGTGCTCTCCATATGATGATGATAGTCTTGAAGGTTTACTACCTTGTGACCTTTTATCTGAAGAAGATGAGTATGAAATGAGGACAAGTATATATTGGAGCATGATACAAGTGATGAAGACTCCCTTATCCCCGACAAAGATGTTGATGAGGAGTCCTGGACATTCATGGAAAATTCGGTCTATGACATGAATAAAGAGGAAAATAATGAACCAGAAACTTTTGATGGTTTTGTTGATTTTTATATCTATGGCATATCTAAAGGAGAGAGCATGGACCATGTGGCCTTGGGAAAATTTGATATAAAAAAGGAGCATGCAGTTTATCCACATGATCAATCTGAGCCATATATCAGTATCAGTAATGAAGACAAAGAAAACTTGATATCAGAACTTGATATTAGCAATGGGGAATCCATCACATCTAACATAGATGATGGTTATGACTATTGGGATTTTTGTGGATATCTTATTAAGAATCCTATCTATGCTATATCCAGCAAGGGGAGTGTCTATTTAGAAATTTGTGGAAGTCCAATCTACTATACTTCCATAGAGGGAAGCATGGATCTAGAGACCTTGGAAAACCTTAGTATGGAAGAGGAGCATTCAGAATTTTCATGTGATCATTCAGAGTCATATCATGCAGAGCCGCACAAGGGTATAAATAATGAAGACATGGAGAAGCAGTGTTGTGAAAAGACAGATGTGATGCAGTTATTAGAATATCAGTCTCAACTATCATCTTCACATATAGAGTTTCCTCATGACTTGGAGCCGCTTGGGGCTTATATAGTGAATTATCATCCGGTAAGCCTTGATGATCAGTATGATGGTGTATTCAATCTGCCTCATCATTCCGATTTGTACATCAACCCTGTCCAGTGATGGATAGAAGCAGCCTACGCAAGAAATTACCAGTTTCAGAGGAAGTTTGATGACATTATTCATGCCTATGATTTCCCATCCATCCCGCCCCTTTTGGATCATCACGCAGGTTTGCATTTTCTAAATAAAGTATCCTTACTTTTGCTAGTAACCAAAGACAAGGAAATTTTTTTTTATGTTAATAAAATTCTTAGGTGGTTACATTAGATTTTTTATTACACTTAACCCTTTTTGTATCATGCTTAGAGTAGGAAAATAAGCTCCTTAAAAGAGAGCATTTACTTTCTGCATTTCTATTTTATACTTAGCTATAATAAAACTTTTCTTCTTTTAGTTAGTTACATTTATTTTGTTTAAATAAATCAGCTTGATGGTTCATTTGGTTTTTTATAAAACTTGCGCTACTGAGGCTTTTCTTGTCAAGTTGAGATGTTTTTACAGGGTATATAAACTAGAGATTCTGGTGTTCTCATATCCTCTCCTTACCTCAAAGACCAGATCGAGCACACGTCCCACTGTTGGAGCCAGAATGTTACCACCTAAGTTGTACTTAGTGGTTTTTAATCAAGTGAGCCTGGTGAACTGGACAAGGATAACTTGTTTGGACTTCAGAGAACCTTCAGTCTTGCTTCTGGGAAGCTTTGTTGTACTATATCACATGTTCATACCCCATGGGGGAATTGTAATAAATGTTCTAGCATGATAGTGTCTGTAAAAGACTCGTTCTCTTAGACTTTATTTGTCAATCCAATCAGCCCAGGGTGTTTTTTCCGTTGGTTATTATTGCTTGTTGAATAAACGACTGATAATTTCTGAGTTTTTCACTCCATACCTCCAAATTTGGGGTGGTCAGCTTGGAATTTAGGCCTATTGAGGTTATTAGAGTCTATGTGTCAATGTATAAGTATGCTAGACATCATGGTCGAGTCATATGAACATGTCTAAGTCCCCCTAGGTTTTTTCAATTTTTCAATTTTTTTAGTTTTTTCAGTGTTTTTTATTAAAAATTTAATTTTTCCAAAACTTAGGCTATTTTTTAATAGTTTAATTGGAAAAATTGATTTTGTAATATAAGTGGGCCAAATAATCAGTTTCAATCATGTAGGTGCTCATTTTCAAGCTAAGAGCACCATGTAAACCCATGGACCCACTATTTCCTAGTTTTGAGTGATTTTCCATCACTTAGGTTAGAAAGCCCCCAAAATAAATTAGTGATTATTTTAATTAATAAATTGATGAATAATGGAGCAAATCCAAAATCATAGATCAGTGGATTCTCAGCCGATTTGATTGAAATCAGTCAGATCTGTAGCAGATTCACTAGATCTGACAAATACTTGACTGAAGGAGGTGATCAAGTCAGATCCAGAGTTGATCTTCAGCATCCTTTATGGGGAATTTCACCCTCCCTCTCTCCTCCACACGTTTTTGTCTCATCTGGATGAGGTTTGGTGGATGCTTCAGTCAACAGGTTGAGGTGTCAGTCAGATCAGCTCTCCGATTCACAATTGCACTCAATGAGACTCAGATCTGGCTCAATTAGACACAGATCAGGCATTGATGGAATCTCCATCAGTGTATTTGGTCTATATCCTTGGGATTTGTGCCCCTCCTGGGATGGATCTCCTGGTTTTTGTATATATCCAAGCACAACAGCCTCTTCCAAGCTAGTTAGAGCTCGACTGAAGGGCTTGGCATTGTAACTCTGTACTCTGATCATCATTTGTGAATAAAGAAGCTTTGGAGGCTATACTGTGTAGTGCATGTGTATGTGTGGATTCTTATTGTTATGCTGCTGATGTGGTAGCTGCAATCTCTTGCCAAATTCTGTGCTACTTTTGTGCTTTGGCTTCAAGGATTCGGTTGAATCAAGTAAGGGTGTAAACTAGGCAAGTTATATTACTTGATCTTGTTTATCCATATGATTTATGCTCAAAAATTTCATTTATATGCTTAAATAAGATTATTTTTGCATAATCTTTCGTTTTTGTTACTTTATACATCTATATCCAGATCTCACGAGGTGTGTGCAGGCTTGTGTTATTTAGCTGTAGGTTCCTGATTGGATGAAGGTGTGGATATATATTGATGCCATTCCTTTACAATAAGCTCAATAATTTGTCCCTCAACACTCCACAAAAGGGCCTCCTTTCAGCTTGCTCCATTCAAGCAACAATCCGACCTTCTCTCCTCTTCTTCTCATTTCTATAAAAAATCAATTTTCTTACCTGGTTACGGTGTGTAAAATATTTCTTATCATTTGGATCTATTTCATCAAATTAAAATATATATATATCTGATATTTCAGAGCTCATATTCTATATCTCAATTCTGAAAAATATCATTAAGTCTTCTAGATCTAGCATAAGGAAATCGTCCATTTTGCATGACAAGTTAAACAGAATCAGTAGGTTGCATGCACCAATTCTCCTTTATGTTTTAAAATAAATTAAATCCAACAATCATTGCATACTTCATTGTATGCACAAACAGCAAGCCAATATCCCGAGGAAAGCTTGCTTTCCTTCGTTCCTTTTTCGCCTGTTTAGCTAGTTTTAACTTCATTTTTTTGAGATAAGGTAAGCTGATCCAAAGGTACCATTAAAGTGATTTTGGGTGTATTTTATTCTAATATGATCACTGTATTTTATTATGTCTGACAGAAAAGAAAGGAAGATGCTGTCCGGAAGTGGCCTCAGGAGCGTTCAAATCCCCCTAGGGGTCTCCCTTTTCACTAAAATCTTAAAATTTTTGCAAAGTTGTAAGATCATGGTTTCAGCTTGTATAAGGACCAAGAAGTTTCTGATATTTCAGTTCGATGATATTGTAACCAATCATAAATAAAATTATTTTTGGAATAGGTTCTTTCGATCCCATTTCCCATCCCCCATGGGGGGATTTGCGTCGGTGTCCTTTTCGTCGCTTTCTGCTCATTTCTTTTCAAACTAGCATTGATATAATTTGCAGGGTAGTATACTTTATTTTATTACTAATTTCATATTCCACTTTTTGTTTTTCAAAGTAATCATAATACTTACCCCACGATTTCCTGATTGACGCGAAAGGGGAAAGAGATTCGTGGTAGGACTAATTAGAAAACTAGAATTGTGTATCTGTTTCTTTTTGATCATTTGTTTTTTAGATAGTATAAAATTAACCCCTCCTCGATTCCCCGATTGAGATCCACTTGGATCGAAAGAGGTTCCTGGAGGGTTTTCCTTTAAACAAGAACACCCAGTTTAAAACTTACTAAAATTGACAAGATTCCAGTGTGTATGCTCTGCACTTGGATGCGGTTCATCCAATCAGTCAAGCTATATCAAAATCACTTGGGTGACTAGTATAGTTAAGACTCACTCTCCCCAACTGACAAGCCATTAGGTGAAAATCCAACACCTAGATCAAACCTTTTACGGTGGCAAAATACGCAAAGGAAGCAGGAAATTCTGAAAAGTGACCTCGGGGTGCTGATCTCTGTCACACCCTAATGGGTGAGTTATGAAAAATAGCCCCAGAGACTCCATTTCAGCCCACATATTCCTTGCGGGTAGCCGTGAATGTTTAGTTTTGGACATACTCCAAGTACTCTCGGGTATATCTGGAGTCCCCCTTTAGCCTAATTTTAATCAACTCACACTTCAAATTTAACTTAAAACATACCAAGAGGCAATCACAAAACACTCACTCCAAGCACATGCAAGTACATTGTTTCTATTTTTGACTCCATTCTAACGCACTGGTTATTTTCTTGTTTTATATATATATTGTGTCTTAGCATTGTGCTTTCATGTGTTCATCTTTTATATCTTGCCATATTTGATTATCTATAATTAAATTCCAAACTCCTAAGTAACTCATTCAGTTTAAACATCACCATACTAAGTAATTATCCTTAGTAACTTAATAGGGTCTACCCCCCTTGGCTTCGTTAGGAGTTGAGCCTAAACGGAGGAGTCAAGAACAAGGTGACAACCTTGACTCGAGACTTACCACCAAGGACACACCGAGTGGCTTGAGGATTTATGACACATGACCCAGGTGTGTGAAAGGCGGCAAGAATATCCAATAAACAGACATTCTATGCTTTTTGTTTGCAAAGCCCTTCTTTTATCAAGCGGAATCCGGGCCCATGCAGTGGACCCAAACACTTGTAGGTTTGACACATTCGGCTTGTGTCCAAAGTATTCTTCAAAAGGAGTCTTTCCTTTCATGAATGAGTGTGGCAACCTGTTCTGAATGTTTTCTGCAGCATGCATGGCTTCAGCCCACAAATTTGTAGCAAGCTTCTTTGACTCCAACATACAGGTGGTCATCTCCTTAAGAGACCGGTTCTTCCTTTCCGCTACTTCGTTCTGCTGGGGAGTGTAGGGAATTGAATGTTGGACCTGAATACCACTTTGGGAGCATATTTACAGCAACTCATTACTAAAATACTCCCCTCCATTATTAGATCTCAAGATCTTGATCTTAAGCCCAGAGGCATTTTCGATCAAGGCCTTCAATTCAGAAAAATTTTCACATACTTCTGATTTCTTTTTGAGAAAGAAAACCCATGTACACCTTGTAAAATCATCAATAAAAGTAAGGAGGTACGTTTATCCATTCATGGATTTGATAGGCATCAGACTACTGATATCAGAATGTATCAGCCCCAATATTCTTGTAGCTCGGTTTTCCTTCCCCCGATCGAACTTGTGCTCAGGGTGTTTTCTAATCACACAGCCCTTGCAGACTCCAGTGGTTGCCTTGATGACTGGGAGGCCTTCAACCATGGAGTTTTTTCTGTAATTGCTGCAAATATTTGAAATTAAGATGGCCAAAACTCTCATGCAACAACCTACTAACCTCATTTCCATGAGTTAGCAGAGCGGTGGGCTTTGCGTCCGCAACAAAGTGAGAGAACTCATAGGCTTTTGCATGATGATTTGCAAGGCCTTTTCCAATGAGTTTCCTGGATGCAATTTCTGTTATCTCAACATCATTTGGGCTGAAAGAGACTCTTTTAGGGATTCCTATATGTGTCATTTGATAGACACTAAGGAGATTTGCTGCTAGAGACGGTACATACAAAACATTAGAGAAAAAACCATTTTCAAGATCTACAATACCTTGTCCTTTGGAAATGATGGTGGAGTCATCTCCCTTGTGGATGGGGATGGATTTGTCGGTCTCCAAGGATGAAAATGAGTATTTTTCAGCCATCATGTGATTTGAAGCTCCAGAGTCAATCATCAATTCTTTGGACTTCGAAGTGCTTTCCATGAGGGTATGACCTTTCTCATGCTATTGTTATAGCGGATTTCACCACTCTAGGTGAATCACACTTTGTATGGCCTTCTCCTGTCCCGCTGCAGACTCCTTAGACCCTATGGACCACTTTTTGTCCTTTGATGTTTCCTTGATCATCCCTAAAAACACATGAAAAATTCTATACACGACTTTTAAACATATAAGCGCGTACATACGTGGGTTTGACCACTAAAACCGTGTACATCGGGATGTGTGCATAATCCAAATCCTTTTGGAGTTTTCCTTGGCATGGATTTGACTCATTTGACTCCTAGCCTTCCCTATGCCTTGAGATCGCTCGGATTCGACCTTTCATTACCCCTTTGAAAAGCTATATAAGGAACCCCTTGGTACATTGAAGGCATAAGAGAGAATTGAGAGCAACGAAACTATAGTCCATTGTTGCTGAAACTTATGCTTGAGGCTGCATGCCTTTGTCCCTTGGAGCACTTTTGTGTTCTTCCCAAGCTTGCCTTTCGCTTGTGAGCTTGCTATCGAGAGATGGAGGATTGAAGTGGTGGAGGCCCAAGTGGGGGATTCATTTTCTCCAGTTCGCAGACGTGCCGTCAGAGGTTGTATCTTGTAATATCTGATTTATATTAATAGAAATATCTTTTCCTATCCAATAATGTGTGTTTGAATGAATATGTTCTCCGTTGGATTATGTCAAATGCTTATACATTATTGATTATATATGCTAGAATATATCTAACACCATGATATATAGAATGCTTGTATTGTTTACTTGTTGTTGAGGAAGTAACATATCAATTCAAGCTGAAGATTGGAAAGCTCAACGGGGATCTTCTTCAACTGTCTGGAATAAGGTACAAGGTCTGATCCTTTAGTGTTAGACATTTTATTTCTATTGCATATTGGGAAAGATTGATTTCTGGAGTCAAACTGTCTATTGCAGTACCCCAAGACATTGGAAATTCTCTCCGTAACAGAATATCTCAAGTCAAAATATCTCTTGAAAATAAAAATATGCTAATGACTACTAGAAAGGCCTTCTCCAACACATATAGAGAAAATAATGGTCCTTATTCTAAACCACCACAAAGGTTCACACCCCCAAAACTAGATGAAACAAGAGCAAAAGGATTATGCTTTAATTGTGACAACAAGTATAGTAAGGGACATAAGTGAAATGATAATAAATTATTCTACATAGATTGTGAAGAGGAAGAACCAAAAGAAGAGGAAGCATCTCAACAAGAGGGGACTTTAGAAGAAATAGAAGAGGCTACTTCAGAAGAAATTATTCCCACCATATATTGTGATGCATTCACTGGAATTAGCACTCCTCAAACTCTCAAGATAGAAGGATAAATAAAAAAGAAGAAGATAATAGTGTTGATTGATTTTGGTAGTACTCATAATTTCATTCACTGTAAATTAGCCAAAGTTCTCAATTTATTTGTTTATCTAGCACCATAATTTCAAGTAATGATTGCAGATGTAGGAACTATAAATTTTTCAAGGAACTGCCATAATATCAATATAACTATGGGGGGATATGTATTGAATAGTCCAATTATTTCTATCCCAATGGGTGGTGTTGATGTTGTCTTGGGTTTCTAATGGTTACATTCATTGGGAACAATGGCTTATAATTTTCAAAAACTTTTCATGAAATTTTCATGGGAAGGTAAAGAATATGAGTTAAATGGTATCACAGGAAAACCAAGCAAGGTGATAAGTTTTAATGGTATGAAATTTTTTTTTAAAAAGGGACATCAAGGTAGAGTTGCAGAATTATTCTCATTAGAGGTTCAAAACTAAAAATTCCCTATCTTCCCAGATTTCCAAAGGATCATTAATAAGAATTCCAAGGTACTTGAAGATATTCCAAAAGGTATTCCACCTAGTCATGACTTTAATCATGCTATCCACTTAATTCCAGGCAGTGTTCCTCCTAACATCAGACCTTACCGATATCCCTATAGCGAAAAGAGTGAAATTGAGCGTATGGTGGGTGAAATGTTAAAGGCTTGCATAATTAGTTGTAGCCAAAGTTCTTACTCTACACAAGTGGTAATGGTACACAAGCCAGATGGAACATGGCATATGTGTCCTAATTATAGAGATCTCAGAAAGATCACCATTAAACATCAATAAGTTTCCCAATCCCATCATTGATGAATTGTTAGATGAATTACATGGAGCAATTGTCTTCACAAAGTTGGATCTTTATTTTGGGTATCATCATATTCGAATGAAGGATGAAAACATCCCCAAAACATCATTCAGAACTCATGAAGGTCACTATGAATTTTTGGTCATGCCATTTGGTCTAACAAAAGCACCTTTCACATTTCAAGGTTTGATGAATTCTATTTTCAAGCCTTTCCTTAGAAAATTTCTGTTGGTATTATTTGATGATATATTAATCTATAACAAGTCTTGGGAAGTGTTGATGTATTTGTAACTTCGGAAGGTATTCATTTATGTATCGTATGTATTGTAACCCGATGTTTATTCCGGGATGTATCTATTTTCTATTTGAGTCATGTTGTCATGCCCCGATGTTTCGATCAAGAGGATCAATAATGTAAACAATTCATGTCAAGTCATAGTGGGTAACTCTTCGATTGTGTAAGAGTTAAAGTCCCCACAGTTCTGGGGCACTAGGGTTATTAGACACTCCTAGAGATGTCAGCTCTAGTAATTAATTGTTAAGTGAGGCTGACATGTTGGAGTGCACTTCAAGTGAATGAAAGAATATAAATAGAGAGTGAGCCTCTCTATTTATCACAGACATCACTCACTCACTCAAGTGTAGCGCATAGTTGAGGAAGGAAAGACACTGGGACTAGACAAAAAGAATACTACTGTTGTCGGGAGTGCATCTTACTATTTTGGGATTTTACAACTTGTGCTAATTCTATCTTTGAGGAAGTTACGGGGTTTTCTCCATTTATGGTTTCCCCGATCAAAAACACTGTGTTCATTGTCTCTTGTGTTTGATTTATGTACTTTTTATTCTCTCAGTAAAGATCCTAACATAATGCTAGCTTAATGTTGAAAAACTAACATGGTATCAGAGCTAACCTAAGAAGAAGACACTGTGCAGTTGCGGGAACTAGGGATTCCTAGTTTGTGGATCTTCCTCCATATATTTTCAGCTAATGTAAGGTGGAACAACTCTCCTCCTTAGGGTGCATATTTCTGTCGAAACATAATCCAATTCTGAGGTTTTTCAGTTTTGGACCTATCACTGCTGTCGAAAATTAAGGATTTTCACAGAAGAGGAATTTTTCAGTGAGCCCGGGCCTGGATTGATATCCTCCCCAAAATCGAAGTTAGGGACAAATTTCAAGGCATTTGGGTGGACAGAACTCCAGAAAACAAAAACCCTAATTTGCTCCTAAACCAGCTCTACAGGATTTCAGCTCAAGTTTCAGACCTGACATCTTGAACCTGGTAAGATCTAAAATCTTTTGTATTTCCATTTGAGGTTCTCATTTAAGATGTCTCATCATACCAAGCTTGATGAAAAGCTTGAGGGAGATGAAAAATTTCGAGCCTGGAAGCAAATATGATTTTAAGGAACCATACTTATTTAAAAGCGTATAAATGTTGGCGAATATTACCAATTCTTAAAACGACAACTATAAAATGATTGGCGATATTTTTCAAAAAATATTTTAATTTCCAAAGATTTTATATCTTTTCTATAATAATTTGGCGATTTTTAGGGTGAAAAAATTTTACCCCATCAAAATTGGGCGAAACAGGGTTTCAAAAAATGCAAAATGGCAAATCTTTTTTGGGAGAAAAACATGAAAAAATAGCCCACTGGGCTAAAATTCGCCCCTAAAATCATCCTTGCCTGGAAGTATAGGATCTCCTTGGTCCTGGAAGAAAATGAATTAGACTCCTACATCCATGAGGAGGTTCCAGTTCCAGAGGGAAATGAAGCAAAGGCCTTACATAAGAAGAAGATGGTTATGGAAAAGAGGATCATTGCTGATTCTATCAAGGATCACCTTATCCCATAGGTGTCCTCTCTCAAGACACCTAAAGCTATGTTTGATGCCTTAACCAAATTGTTTGAAGGAAAGAACATCAATCAGAAGATGACCCTGAGAAACCAACTAAAGAATGTGAAGATTTAGAATGCATAAACCATCCAGTCTTACTTCACAAGAGTTTCTCAAATCAAAGAGAAACTAGAAGCAGTTGATGAAGAAGTGGAAAATGCAGAGATTGTAATGACTACATTGAATGGCCTTCCTAGGTCATGGGATTCTTTCATCCAAGGAATCTGTGCTGGGAAGAAGTTAGTCAAGTTCACCAGACTATGGGAAGAGTGCTCTTGAGAAGAAGCTCGGATAGCAGCTCAAGAAGAGAAGATGGGAAGTGAAGACCAAGCTCTCACGGTATACTCCAAGACTCACTCCAAGTCAACAAGAAAGAAAACTCATCACTTCAGAGGTAAGCACTCTCACAAAGATAATACTAGAAGAGATATATCTAGGATCATATGCTATACTTGTGATGAAGGAGGACACTATCCAAGGAATTGTCCTAACAAACAGAAGATAGTAAAGAAGAGAAAAAAAAGAAGACATCATGCTCATGCTGTAGAGGATGATGAACCATCTAGAAAGAGATCCAGATATGAAAGTGAAGATTCTTCAAGCGAGGATGAATATGTTCTGATATCATCTCTCACAGATAACATTACTCATGGAAGTGATGATTGGATTATAGATAGTGGGGCTTCCAAACATATGACTGGATTCAAGGAATCCTTTGTAAGACTGTCAGAGCATGAATCACCTCACAAGGTAAAGCTAGGAGATGACTACCAATATCCAATAAAAGGTAGCGGGGAATCTTCATATAAGTTAGACTCTAGAAAATCTCTAACAATGAAAGAAGTATTGTTTGTGCCAGGACTGAAGAAGAACCTTCTCTCCATATTAGCATTGGATTCAAAAGGAATGCGGGTTGCATTCATAGATGGTCAAGTCATTATGTGGCCAAAAGGAAAGACTATCGATGATGTGGTAGTAATTGGAGAATAAGAAGGAGGATTATACAAACTGAAGGGCCATCCAGAGCAAGCCTTGGTCCATGAAACAGTAGAACCAAGTGAACTTTGGCATAGAATACTTGCACATGTGCATTACAGAGCACTACCTATTGCAAGAAAAGCTATCAAAGGTCTTCCAGAAATTCAAGCAAAACATGATGGGGTCTGCAAAGGATGTGCGAAAGGAAAGAATACAAAGAAGACATTTCCAAGCAGTGAAAGCAAATCAAAAGGAATCTTGGAAATCATCCACTCTGATGTATGCGGTCCTATGTCATCAAACTCTCTAAACGGGTATGCATATTATGTTTCTTTTATTGATGACTTTTCTAGGAAGACATGGGTTTACTTTATGAAGAACAAAGATGAAGTATTCAGCACGTTTAAAGAATTCAAAGCCTTGATCGAAAACCATACTGAAAAGAAGATCAAGACCATTCGATCAGATAATGGTGGAGAGTTCTCTTCAAATGAATTCAAAGAGCTATGCAAAGATTCAGTGATTAAGAGGGAGTTGTCCACTCCTTATAATCCACAATATAATGGGGTTACATAATGGAAGAACAGAACTATCATGGAAGATGTAAAAGAAATGCTTCATGATCAAGACCTTCCTATGCATCTTTGGGCAGAAGCTGCTAGAATAGCAGTGTATGTATAGAACCATACTCCACATAGAGTACTCAAGAACAAGACTCCTGAAGAAGTCTTCTCCAACAAGAAACCAGAAGTCAACCATCTCAGAATATTTGGTTGTCCTGTGTACATCCACATTCCAAAAGAGAAGAGGACTAAATTAGATCCTTCAGGAAAGAAGGGAACATTTGTGGGATACTCTGAAATATTGAAGGCTTACAGAATATATTTCCCAATATATAAGAATATTGACATCAGTAGGGATGTGACATTTGATGAAGACACAGCTTACAACAAATCCAGAAAGAGACCTATTGAAGAACCTGAAGAAGCAGAAGCACCAAGAATTCATGATACAACCATGAATGAAGAAACTCGAGAAGAAGATCGAGAATTTGAAGAACCAAAAAGACCTATAGATCCACCTCTGGAGAAGAATCTTCATAAGAGGAAACCTGCTTGGGTACGAGAACTTATCCAAGGCATGGAAAGATATGGGGCTCTAGAAGAGAATCACAGAGAAAGAAAGAGGACCAGATCCAATTCCGGGTATGTAGCTTTACTATGTGATTTCATTGATAAAGAACCTTCCAGTTATGAAGAAGTGGCATAATAGAAAGAATGGAAGGATGCTATGATCGAAGAGTACCAATCGATCATGAAGAATGATGTCTGGGATGTTGTCCCAAGACCAGAAGGGAAGTCAGTTGTAACTTCCAAATGGATCTACAAGATCAAGCATGCTGCAGACGGTAGCATTGAAAAGTATAAGGAAATATTTGTAGCTCAAGGTTTCTCTCAGAAAGAGGGAATAGACTATGAAGAGACCTTTGCACCTATAGCTAGATACACTTCCATCAGATCAGTACTATCTCTAGCTACAGTGATGAAATGGAAGATACACTAGATGGATGTCAAGACTGCCTTCTTGAATGGTGTAGTGGAAGAGGAAGTGTATGTAGAACAACCACTCGCTTTTGAGACACAGGATAGGGAGTCTCATGTATACAGATTGAAGAAAGCCCTGTACATTTTGAAACAAGCACCCAAGACATGGTACGACAGAATTGATAGCTTTCTATCCAGTTTTGGCTTTACCCAGAGTAAAGCAGATTCAAATATTTACTACAAGGTTGAAGATGGAAACCCAGTGATGCTTCTACTATATATAGATGATCTATTCATGACAGGAATGGATGGGTTGATTACTAATACGAAGAGAAACCTTGATGCCAAGTACGATATGAAGGACTTGGGTATGATGCATTACTTTCTAGGTATGGAGGTGTGGCAGAGTGTGGATGGAATCTTCCTTGGACAAGGGAAGTATGCAGTAGAGATCCTAAAGAGGTTTGGGATGATGGACTGCAAGACTGTGGCCACACCTATGGAATCGAACCTGAAGCTATTGAATGATGCTTCTTCAGAGTCGGTTGATGCTACGATGTATCATAAAATGATTGGGTCATTGATGTACCTTATGAACACGAGACCAGACATTTCCTTTGCTGTGAACACCTTGAGCCAGTTCTTGACAGATCCAAGAAATGTTCACTTGATTGTTACAAAGCATATTTTGAGGTACTTGAGAGGTACAATTGATTATGGGCTCAAGTATGATATGAATCAAAATATTAACCTGGAGGGTTATGTTGATTCAGACTGGGCAGGCAGTGCCATCGATAGGAAGATCACTTCAGGGTGTTTCTTTAGTATGGGATCAGGTGTGATCTCTTGGTTTAGTAGGAAGCAATCCTGTGTGCAATTGAGTATAGCTGAAGTAGAGTATGTCATAGCTTGTTCAGCTAGTTGTGAGGTAGTATGGTTGTGGAAGCTATTGTCCGATATAATTGATCTCTAGTTGGATGCTACTTGTATACATTGTGACAACCAGAGTTGTGTGAAAGTATAAAAGAATCCAATATTCCATGACAAGTCAAAGCATATCGAGATCAAGTATCAATATATCAGGGATATGGTGCAGAGAGGAGCAGTGAAGCTCTAGTATGTTGCGACGGAGGAACATATAGCTGATGTGTTGACAAAGGCATTAGCCAGAGTGAAGTTTGAGTACATCAGGGAGAAGCTTGGTGTTCTCCAGATCGAGGTTTCCTCTAAGGGAAAGTGATGAGTCCCAAAGCCATTCTGACGAGGAGGTCAGATGTAAGGGCTAAGCCATTCTGTCATGGTGAGAGGATTCAGTTCCTTCCATGTCAGATATGAGTGCTAAAGATCCAAAGCCATTCTGACGATAAGGTTAGATGTAAGGGCTGATCCATTCTGTCATGGTGAGAGGATTGAGTTCCTTCCATGTCAGATATGAGTGCTGGCCATTCTGTCGAGTAGGACGGATGTAAGGGCAATTGCCACTCTTCGGGAGAGTGGAGGCACCTGATCCGTTACCAAGTAGTTCAGTCTGGGACTAGGGGCCATTCTGACGAGGGTGCAGGATTCAGTTCCTACCAGGTCAGATGTCAGTGCATGCCCTTCTGACGAGGGTGTAGGATTTGGTTCCTACCAGGTCAGATGTAAGTGCAGAAATATTCTATCACTGTGAGCAGGATGCAATTCCAACCTGGATGAAAGTACAGAAATATTTCATCACTGTGAGTAGGATGTGTTCCTACCTGGATAGAAGTCTTTCATCATTGTGAGCAGGATGCAATTCTAGCTTGGATGAAAGTATGTAAATCTTTCATCACTGTGAGTAGGATGTGTTCCCACCTGGATGGAAGTATGCCTTTCTGATGAGTAGGTCAGATATAAGTGCTGAATCCTTTTCACAGATGATAGTGATGTCCTATCATGCTGGTGAATGTGAGTGCTGGGCCTTTTTGATGTGATTGTAGTTTACTACATGATCAGATGTGAGTGTTGGGCATGCCTTTCTGACGAGTAGGTCAGATGTAAGTGCTGGGCGAAGACCTACCTGATGGCTAGGCCTACAACCAGCATGAAAGAAGGTTGGATCTATAGAACTTCCTATGACAAGATAGTACACACATGATGATGACCAGGTGAGATCCATATCGAGCTATGATCCAGATCTAGTTATGATGACTCCAAGAGATCCAGATCGAGTGATGATCCAGATCCAGTAGTGATGATCCAGATCCAGTCCAGTGAAGATGATCCAGATCAAGAGATGATCTAGATCCAGTGATGATGTTCCATGATGATTGAGAGATGATCCAGATTTGAAGGATGACGATGAATTGAAGATGAAGATGACTTGAAGACTCAGAAGACTCGAGATGCAAATGACAAGATGATCCAGTTGATACAGAGAAGAAGACCAGTGTTGAAAATTGTGTCTAAAGAATACCTTCCTAGTTAAGAGGGAGTGTTGATGTATTTGTAACTTTGGAATGTATTCATTTATATATCTTATGTATTGTAACCCGATATTTATTCTGGGATGTATCTATTATGTATTTGAGTCATGTTGTCATGCCCCTATTTTTCGATCGGGAGGACCAATAATGTAAACAAGTCATGTCAAGTCATAGTGGGTAACTCTCCGATTGTGTAAGAGTTAAAGTCCCTGCAGTTCCGTGGCACTAGGGTTATTAGACACTCCTAGAGATGTCGGCTCTAGTAATTAATTGTTAAGTGAGGCCGACATGTTGGAGTGCACTTCAAGTGAATGAAAGAATATAAATAGAGAGTGAGCCTCTCTATTTATCACACACATCACTCACTCACTCAAGTGTAGGACATAGTTGAGGAAGGAAAGACACTGGGACTAGACAAGAAGAAGACTATTTCTGTCGAGAGTGCATCTTACTGTTTTGGGATTTTACATTTTGTGCTGATTCTATCTCTGAGGAAGTTGCGGGGTTTTCTCCATTTATGGCTTCCCCGATCAAAAACACTATGTTGATTGTCTCTTGTGTTTGATTGCTGTACTTGTTATTCTCTCAGTAAATATCCTAACATAATGCTAGCTTAATGTTGAAAAACTAACAGGAAGAACATGTTCAACATGTTGACATGGTACTACAAATACTAAAGGATAAATAACTATATGCAAAAACATCAAAATATTTCTTTGGGATAAAGGAGGTAGAGTATTTGGGTCATATCGTATCTCATGAAGGTGTCAAGGTAGACCCTAAAAAAAAAATCCATGATGGACTGGCCAATTCCCAAAACCCTGAAGAATCTTCGATGATTCGTAGGTCTGACAGGGTACTACCACAAGTTTGTTCGGAACTATGGAAGAATAGTAGCTCCTCTAACATCGTTACTAAATAAATATGCATTTTCTTGGACTCCAGAGGAAACTCAATCCTTTCAACAACTCAAAGAGGCCATGTGTAAAGCTCCTTTTTTGGTGACACCAGACTTCACAAAAAATTTATTGTGGAATGTGATGCTTCAGGAAATGGAATTAGACCTATACTAATGCAAGAAGGACACCCTATTTCCTTCACAAGTCATCGAATAAGGGGAAAGAACTTAAAAAATACCAATTATGAGAAGTAAATGTTGGCAATACTACATTCCTTGAAGCAATGGCACCCCTACCTTATAGGGATACCTTTCAAGGTTAAAAGTGATTATGATAGCCTTAAATACTTCATGGAACAAAGGCTATCTTCAGAAGAACAACAAAAATGGGTAACAAAGATGTTGGGATATGACTCTGAAATCATCTACCAAAAGGGGAAGAAAAATGTTGTCCCAGATGCACTCTCCAGGAAATATGAGTATGTTGAAGAATTACTCTATGCTATTTCGACCATCCAACCAGATTGGATAGCCAAAGCAATGGACGAATGGAAAAATGATGATCAAATATGGACATTTATTCAAAAGTTGCAGCAGTATCCCAGTTCCTCTAATATGTTTAGGTGGAAATATGACTTTTTTGTTAGAATAATCAACCCATATTTAGCTACCTTAGACATTAATTAATCCATTTTTGTCTTATTTTCCTAGTTTCCATATTCCACCTTATGCAAGTTGTCCTCCACATGTCCAAAGTGGTCAAAATTGCTAAATTTGAGTCATGGAGTGCTTGGGAAACCAATTGGAATCAAATCTAATTTATTCCTAGCCTTCCTAGTGCATGTCTGCTTTTTCTGCTTTATTGCCTGCTTTTGCTAAGTTTTAAGGCAATTGGGAAACTTTGATTTGGTGAAGTTAACTTGTTTTTTTTCCTCATCATCCTCCACTTTTTTCTCCAAATAAAAGCATTTATGAGTTGTCCTTCCATCATCTATTATCTTTACTAATTGATTTTTCCAATTCATGAGCTCCTAGACAGATTTGGAAACTGCTTTATGCACCTATGGGGGATTTGCTTAGATTTAGTAAGCCTGCTTTTGACCAAATTTGAATGGAATCCCAATGCATTCAAATCTATCATGTAATTATTTATTTTGGCAGCCTATGACTTCACAGGGTTTTCTATTGTACACTTATGCAATACAGTTTAGTGTTTAGCTCCATATTCAGTCTCCTTTGTGTGTAATTTGCATGTGTAATTGGCAATTTTTGTGAGTGTAATTGTTCTAACACCTGGGTTCAAATTACACATGGTATCAGAGCCTTTGTAGATCCATTTCTCTACTTCCCATTTGTTTTTTCAGGTTTGACATCATTGACTGGGAGCATTCTGCTAACTGAAGGGACAATTTCTGAGCTATGGATCAATCTCAAAAGATCATCTTGACTCCATTTAACTTCTTTGAATGGAAAGAAAATATGGAGATATTTTTGAGAGTGAAAGGCCTCTACAGAGTGACTATGGAAATAGAAGCAGAGCCCAATGCAGCTGCAGAGAAAATTAAATGGCACAATAGGAGGGATGAGGCCTATGGCCTCCTATGTCTGAGCATATCCAGAGACCTCCTTTTCCATATTGATGGATTAACATCACCAAATGAAGTATGGGAGAAGATTTTTGATATTTTTGGTAAGACAGATGAGATGAGGGGACATCAAATTGAAAATGAATTGATTTCCCTGAGTCCCAACAGCTTCAAATCCCTGCAACTCTACTTTTCCAAGTTTAAAGCCCTTGTTTTGCAGCTAAAATAGTGTGGAATTGAAAAGAAGGAGGAGAAACTAGTTTTGGCCATACTCTCAAAGCTTGTCCCTAGCCATTCAGTGTTTGTTTCGACCTTCCATGCCACCAAGTTGACATCTCAAGCCTGGAAGATGCCTAAACTTCCAGAGTTCATGGAATCTCTCACACAAGAACAAGATAAATTGGTGATGATGGGAACCATCAAACCTTCCAAAGACCAAGCTCTGGTTGCTGAAGATTCGAGGGTGGATTTAAAAGGATAGAAGAAATCTAAGAAGCCACCTAAGCAAAAGAGAGACAAGAACAAGTCTCCAGATGAGCCCCAAGGTTCCAAGAAGAACTTCCAGAAGAAGAAGAGAAAAGGAGAAAAGAGCAAGTGCGCATACTGCAGTAAGGGAAATCATCCTGAAAGCTCCTACATGAAAAAGAAAATTGACATGCTGACCCAACTCCTTGAGAAGAATGGCATCTCCTTTCCTGATAGCTCAAAGAAGAGGGAAGGAGGATCAAACTCAGAAGACAGAGAGAGAGTTCATGCATTGGTTGCTGTCACATCAAGCTCACCTAGTTTCATCATTGATTATGGAGCTTCAAGACATATGGTTTTGACCAAGGAGGAATTCACCTCACTTGACATGTCGAAAGGTCCACCAATAGTACTGGGAGATGACTCTCTCACTGAAAGTTTGGGCAAAGGGAGGATTGATCTTGACCATGGTAAGTTCAGCAATGTATTGTATGTTCTAGGTCTTGCCTCTAACCTCTTATCAATGTATCAGATGAACCACACAGGGTCTCCAAAGAAGGTCATATTCTCCCCTAGTTAAGTTGAGATCATAGAGATCTCAAGTGGTAAAGTCATTTCAAAAGGAGTTGCAAATCACACTTCGAAGGTATGCATGTTCTCACACTTCCTACCCTACTCAAACCCCTCTGTTCTTTTGATTCATGCTAGTGAGGCAATCAAGCTTTGGCATGAAATATTTCACCACCTTAACTATAAGTATATTTCTGATCTTAGTGAAAAATAAATGGTCATAGGGTTACCAAAGATTAAGTTTTCCAAAGGAGTCTGTCAAGGTTGCATCTTAGGAAAACACCCAGAGCATAAATTTGAGAAAGCTAGTCATGAGAGAACCTTTGCACCTCTTGAGTTGATCCACAGTGATGTTGCTGGCCCATTTACTCATATGTCAATGAGTTAGGCCAAATATGCATTGACATTTATAGATGAATTTTCTAGGTACTGCTGGGTTTACTCCTTGAAACACAAGTCTGAAGTTTTTGGCCTCTTCAAAGTCTTTAAGGCTTTGGTTGAAAACCAATCTCAGAGGAAACTCAAGGTCCTCAGATCTAACAATGGTGGTGAGTATGTCAAGTCTAAGTTCATTCACTATTGTGCAGATGTAGGTATTCAGATGCATCATTCTATCCCTTACACACCACAGCAAAATGGTGTTGCTGAGAGGAAGAACAAATCACTGAAAGAGATGGCAACCTACATGATGGAGGCTAAGACTTTGCAACCAAAGTTTTGGGCCAAAGCTATAAAATATGAATCCCATATCCAAAATAGGGTGCCTCATAAATAGCTAGATGGTATGACTCCTTTTGAAGTATGGAGTGGAAACAAGCCAGATGTGACCCATTTTAGGATTTTTGGCTCAAGGGCTTGGGCTAGAATTCCAATAGAAAAGAGGAAGGCTTTGCAGCCCCAAAGCCAAGAGTGTCTATTTGTTGGGTACTCTGAATATTGAAAAGGGTACAAGCTGATCAATTTGAGCATAAACAAATCCTTCATTGAAAGGAGTGTTCAGTTCCAAGAAGAGCCTTTAGCAGCAGTGGAAGTTGGAGAATCATCTTCACCACCAAAACCATTGAATGTAAGTGAAGAGATAGTTGAGTTTGATGATTATGATATGTCTAATAATGATGATTTAATTGCATATCCTAACAGTCCTACGAGGCCAAAATGGGCAGCAAAGACCATTCATACAGCTAGAGAACTAGCTGGAAATCCTAATGATCCTAGGAGTACTAGATCTCAGTTTGAGAGTGCTCTGTGTGTGAAAGACCCTTTGTTTGCAGAGAAATGCTATCTGATGGTTGAATCAGACCCACAGAAATATGAATATGCAGCACATTATCCAAGATGGAAAACAGCCATGAAAAAAGAGTTCAGCTCACTCCAGAAGAACAACACTTGGGAGCTGGTTGATCTTCCCCCAGGGAGGAAGCTAGTTCAGTGTAAGTGGGTTTACAAAACCAAGTTTGCTACTGATGGTTCACCTTGAAATATAAGGCAATATTGGTATCCAAGGGCTACTCACAGGTACATGGCATAGACTACAATGAGACCTTTGCACTAGTGGCAAAGATGGACTCCATCAGGCTAGCCTTAGCCATTGCAGCTTCGAAGCAGTGGGAGGTACATCACGTGGATGTTAAGTATTATTTCCTAAATGGATATTTTACTGAATATATTTAAATGCAGCATCCTCAAGGATTTTCTACTAATCCATTTCTTGTGTGCAGGCTAAAGAAATCATTGTATGGTCTTAAGCAAGCCCCCAGGGCTTGGTATGCCAAGATTGATGGCTTTCTGCTATCTTTGAATTTTGTTCAATGAAAGTCAGATCCTAATGTTTATTTGAAGCTGATTCATGGTTCTTTGATGGTTATTGTCTTGTATGTATATGACCTTCTCATTACAGGAAGCTCAAAGGATGAAATTGCCTACTTGAAGGATGCAATGAACCATGCATTCTCTATGACTGATTTGGGGTTATTGAGCCAATTATTGGGGATCGATATTGCTCAAACCAAACATGGAATAAAATTAAATCAGTTGAAGTATGCCTTGGTTTTTCTGAACAAGTTCAACATGAAGGATTGCAAGCCAAGCAAGACTCCCTTCCTTTTAGGAGTTAAGCTTGAAGAAGCAAATTCTTCACCTATGGTAAATAATACATTGTATAGGAAACTGATTGGGTGTTTGTTGTACCTTACACATACTTGAACTGATATTTATTATGCAGTAAGTGTGGCTTCAAGATACATGGATCAACCTCATGAGATCCATTGGAGAGCATCTAAAAAGATCCTTAACTTTGTTCAGGGAACAAGGACTCATGGGATCTTCTACAAAGCTAAATCTGATCTTGATTTGATTGGGTATACTAATAGTGATTGGGAAGGTGACAACACAGATTGAAATTCAACATCAGGATATGTGTTCATGCTTGCTGAAGGACCAATCAGCTGGTCAAGCAAGAAATAGAGTGCCATTGCACTCTCATCTACAGAAGCAGAGTACAGAGGAGTTGTAAATGCAACAACTCAATGTTTATGGTTGCAGGGGTTACTTGGTGAGTGTGGCTTCGAATCAGAATCAGAGTACCATTCGAATATGCAATGATCTAGTTCAGAGATAGAGAACCAAACACCTTGAGATCCATATGCACTACATCAGATAGCTTGTGCATGATGGCACCATTCACCTACTCTTCTGTTCATCTTCAGAACAAGTAGTAGATATCTTCACCAAAGTTTTTTGTGAGAAGACATTAAACAATCTCAAATCACTGTTGGGGATTTCTGATCATGTTGTGAAGCATGAGTGATGACAAGATTTTCAAATTTTGTTTTACTATCCATGTTTAAGGGAGGATTTTTCCCACTGGGTTTTTGCCTCTTTCCTTGGTTAAATGGACATGCAGTATGTAAAGGGTGACTAAGCCTTGTTGCTAGGCCCTATAATTTTCTGATATTTTACTCATAAGTCAGGCTTAAGGGGGGGTGTTAGAATAATCAACCCATAGTTAGCTACCTCAGACATTAATTAATCCATTTTTGTCTTATTTGCCTAGTTTCCATATTCCACCTTATGCAAGTTGTCCTCTACATGTCCAAAGTGGTAAAACTTGCTAAATTTGAGTCATGGAGTGCTTGGGAAACCACTTGGAATCAAATTTGGATCCTTGTAGAGCAAGAAATGGGATCTAGGAATTCTACTAAGTTACCTTAGTTGGTTTCAGAATTTCATTGAAATAAGTGGTCATTGCATAAATGACGATAATCAGAGTGGTGGAGTAGAAGCATGGAGGACAAATTTTGCAGCACTCTAGACTGCTTCTACTTGAGGACAAGCAGACTTGGGAGGGGAGGACTGTCATGTCCCTCCCTTGAAGGGACATTGAAAGTGTTGACCTTGTCAAGTTTCCAAGGGTTAAACATTTAATTAGTTAATGATACCTAGGAATTTTTATTATTTAAAACTATGGAGGCATGTAATTTCTAAATTCTTGTTCTTTGTAATTAGTTAAGTATTATGAAAAATAATTAATGGTGGAAATGAGTTGTCAAGGAAGGAGGGTGCATTAGGAAACTTGCCTTGGATGGAAAAATGGAAACAATGCAAAAAAAGGAAAAATAAACATGTCATAGAAAAGATAGAAACTATCCAAATTAGTTTCTAATTTGGTGCAAGGATGAAAAGCAAGGAAAGATTACCTTATGCACAAACTTGCTAATAACTTAAGGAAGGAGCAGTTTCTATTTTGGACTGAACGATACAAACATGGAAACATTTACTAAGCTTCATACTTGCTATTTTTCTCAAGGAGGTTGAATTTCCACTTTGGGATAAGTTATACAAAGAAGGAAACATCATTAGCAAACCAAAATTGCTAATCCCATCAAGGAGGGCCACTCATGGCTTAGGAACAACATTGGCAAGTGGGTTACTTGTTCAACGGGTGAAGGAATTGCTCAACAAGTCACCCAAGGTATAATTAAGGGAATTTACAACTCCATTATTCAGTTTGGTTAATGTATTTTTGTAATTGATTGAAGCTTAAGCTTCATTTCTGAGTGGTGATCCTCAGTCTCTTGGGTGATGTGCCCCAAGTCCCCTGTTCTCCTTCTCCCCTCTTCTTCCCTTCTCATTGAAGGTTATATTGGAGATATGGATCAACTCTCATCCATTAATGGAGCGATATTTCAGTTTTTGAAGCCATTTCCATTTTAGTGCAGCACATTAGAGTGATTGGGACACTCCTCCATTCGAATATCAGAGTTATCTTCAAGATTTCTTCCTTTTATGAGAGATTGATGATATGAAGTGATGAAGAGAGATATATGGATCTCTAACATTAATTGAGGTTATTACCAGTCCTTAATATTAGTCTCCTAATAGTTCCAAAGTTTCTGTAATGTTCTAATAGTTTTCCATTACAATTCCTACCTACGATTCTAGTTTTCTATCCTTGTAATGAAGCTAAATTAATGAGTAAAGATATGAAACTCCCATGAGATTGAATTAAGTCATTAGTTCTCTGAAATTATGTATTCTTACCTTTCTGAAAGTATTATAGAGTTTTGAATATATCCGATTTACTCTGGAGAAGCATTTCCACACTCTAGCTAGAAATGCATTGAAAAATGACTAGTTTTAGATTTTGAATGAGTTGAAGGACTTAAACCATTCTGATTTTATTTATTTTACTTATTAGAATTCATTAAATTCACATTGAACACCTTCCATGTCTGAATATGAGTTTTATTAACCTTCTCCATATGTTTGGAAGACCTAGAACCCGAGCCTAGAGTGCAGTCCAAGGGACTAGTTTCCTAAAATTCCCAAATATGTTATTTACCTGCATAAACCTTTGTATACTGTAATATAACTTTATATCATATCTGTAATAAATTCACCCAATCCCCTAGTTGAAAAAGGCCGAACTACTCTTCCTAGTTTCACGGTTTGGCTACCCAGAAGCGTGGAAGTAGGTTTCTGCATAGCGGATTTTGAAACCTAAATGGCACCAGATATAAATGTGTTAGGGAAGAGGAAATTCTATGTCTAAAATATATTTGTTTGCTTTCTACTGGTAACTCCTCATGCCTACAAAATTTCCTAGAAAAAACCCTTGACTTCCCTTGTTTTTTCCAATCCGAAGAGGCTCTGAGTGGTTTGATTCAAAGTTCAGAAATTGTAATTTAAATTACAGAATTAGATAGTGTTCAGGTCTATACATCAGACTTGGGACATTACACTCTACTCTTGTATCACATTGACAAAAAGGAGGTTCTTTTTCATGTAGTAGCGGTGAAAAAACTGCTACAATTTTGGCGACCATACTGGTTGATCCCTAGAGATCCCTTGTTTTGCTGGTGTTTATTTTGTTTTTTCTCACAGTCATAACTGATCAAACCCTCATGCGACTGATCTGAGCCTGTATGGAACTAGTTCATGTTCCTGTCAGCTCACGTCGGCTTACTTTTTAAAAAAATTCCAGGTCCGGCCCAAACCTGTGACGCAGTCGCATTTTTCGAGCTAAAACCCATGACCCAAGTCATGGATTTAGCCTTGAAAAGAATGAATTGCATCCCAGGGAAAAGTCACACTTGTTTTTTGTAGTCTCAGCGACCCAGTCACCTCTGTTTGGCTTGTTTTCACGAACCAGTCGCGGCTTTCGACCTGTTAAGTGCGATCTGTTTGTTTTTTATCCTAGTCACGGATGTCAACTTGTTTAAATGCAAACTATCTATTTATAATTTTATTTTTTTCATTTACATTGCATTTCCAAATTTGGAAATTAACATACTTATTTAGCCCCTCCTCCTCCACTCAGTCATCACCCTCTAGGGTCTTCTGAGATACGACAGGGGGTTGAGTAATTTTAGTAATAGGCATCCACTTTAATATTGTTCTATTTAATTAAAAAGAAGTGACTTTGGAGGATACTTTTAAAAAAATTTCTAGGTCCGGCCCAAACCCATGACGCAGTCGCATTTTTCAAGCTAAAACCCATGATCCAAGTCACAGCTTTAGCCCTGAAAAGAATGACTTGCATCTCAGGGAAAATTCACGCTTGTTTTTTGCAGTCTCAGTGACCCAGTCGCCTCTGTTTGGCTTGTTTTCATGAACCAGTCATGACTTTCGACCTATTAAGTGCGATCTGTTTGTTTTTTAGCCTAGTCATGGATGTCAACTTGTTTAAATGCAAACTATATATTTCTAATTTTATTTTTGTCATTTACATTGCATTTTAAAAGTTGGAAATTAACATACTTATTTAGACCCTCCTCCTCCACTCGGTCATCACCCTCCAGGGTCTTCTGAGATACGACGGGGGGTTGAGTAATTTTAGTAATAGGCATCCACTTTAATATTGTTCTATTTAATTAAAAAGAAGTGACTTTGGAGGATACGGGGAGTGAATACCATTAGGGGTCTCATGACATTCTTGTCCTCCTTGTTGAACATCGGGCACTTGGGTTTTGACCTGTGGATCTACGGGTGGACTTGTTTCCACTTTGTTGAGAGCCCAACACACCCTCTTCAATGTGAAGGATACCAATTTGGGGTAGTCACACTACTAGTTTGCAAGCATCATAGAAAGCCACCCATTTTCAAACCCTTGTTTTTCTTGCACCTTGTTTTGATTTTATTATACCTTTCCCTGCTTTGGTACATAACTTTGCTTGTTTATTCCAAGAAATCCATTATTATGTATATATTTCACATTTGAAAGTAAAAGTAACAGTTTCATACATGAGTGCACACGTAATCACACCAAATAACCAACCAAACTCGGTTCATGACCCCGAGCGAAAAATTAAAAGTAGCCAAATTTACTTGAAAACATTTGGTTTGGGACATAAGTCTCATCCACAATAACTGTGGGAATTACTTGGGATTTTCCCTAAAAATCAATGTGAGGAGTACCACAAGAACCCCATAGTAGCTGGATAATGAGAGGACCTTCTAACAGAAATGAGAAATGACCCAATCCGGATTGACTAGATACCCACCTATGAGGAAAAAACCAAAGCGTTGCCTTCAGGCAGTCTTGGTGTCCGAGTGACCTCTTTTGAGCCAATAGGAAGCCGATTTAAACTGGGGTCCAAATTCATTACCTGTTACTAATACAACCATTATTTATTCACCACGATATTCCCATCGACTTAAGGGAATCTCCCCTCAGTTTGGTTTCTTATACCTTCTCCATCAAAACCCTTTTCAGCAACCCTCCCCACATTCAGAAGGACACATGGCCTTTGATTCGGATTCAATTTCCTACCATTTTGAACCAGATCTGGTCACTGCACCGTACAGCCCCATGGCTGGCACAAATCTCGATCCCTTCTCTAGAGGGATACTTGGTGGTGGACCCATGTCCCTCCCTCCAATCAACACGGGTATCCCCGCCAGTGGTACCACCACCACAACTACCCATGCTTCTATAGGTATGATACCCACTAGTAGTGGCTCCACATTAGCTACCACAATCCCTACCATACCATTGTACATGCCCAGGGTAGTGGCCCTTCCATGACCATTCTGACCATCCCTGTCATCATAGGTCAACCTCACATACCCCCAGCCATGCATGGGAATCATGTTCCCACAAACTATAGTGCCATCACTAGTCCATCTCGAGCCAAATTAAAGTCTAAAATACCCTTTGTGGCTCATCTTAACTTTCCATATCTGGCTAGGCTAACAAATGAACCCATCAGTCATCAACCCCATTTTCCTCCCATGCCAACCAAACTTCCTTCAGAAATCCCAAAGTTTTAGGAAAAGGAAGCTAAGGAATCCCAAAACCATATCATGTCCTTCCACCTATGGTGTTCCTCAAACATCATTGTGGATGACTCAGTCAGACTTAGGCTATTATAGCGCACACTTAAGGGTGCTGCTACAAAATGGTACATCGAACTGCCACCTGCATCCTATCCTGATTTCTACTCACTTGCCTCAATGTTCCTCCAGTACTTTCAACTACCAGTATGATATGATGAGAGAGTGGATATCCTTTTATCCTGCCGAAAAACTACAACCACGCACATCAAGGAACACATCCATGAGTGGCGATGACAACGTAGCCTATGCAAGATCCAATTAGATGGAAGGATCTTCCTTGATTGGTTTCTAAATACCTTACTCCCACCCATAGCCAAGGAAATCACCTCTAAGCGACCCCAAACTGAGGAGGAGGCCATCTTAAAGGCTCAACAGTTCGACTTAATCTATGCCCAATTTGGGTATTTATATACCATCATACCAGATGCTCCTCGTGCCGAAACCTCTCCCCACAATATGCTGTGGGAATCCCATGCTACAGATGGTGTCATTGGCTCTATCACACATCACTCTCAGTACTATGTGGCACCCCCCTTGATTTCACCGTACCCAGGAAACACCCATAATGTTGCACAACCAAACCATATCCCCAATTACTCACGGATGGTGGCCCAGTCCGAATCCACCTCCTCCTATGCACATCCAACACTAAATGAGAATGCCCATGGGTCGACTTTGTAGACATAGTCGTATCTAAGACAAATGGTTGGATTGGTCACTCCCCCATCTTCCCCGGTCTTTTACACACCACTAGTACAATAAGCGTCGATTCCTTCCCCATTCACTCCGGTATCCACAAGACATGTTTTTTCCTAGCAGAACCTTCCCAACCAACCTACCCCTAACAAATAGCAAGGGAAGAGTAAGAAAAAATGAGGGATAAACTGAGGTAACAATCAGCTGCAAGGAGGCGCCCAACAGCCTAACCCCCCAAACAACAATGGTTCCAATCCACTGGCACAGAACCCGCAACCTCCTGATCGACCGAGAACAAACCCATAGTTGTAGACTAATCATTCATGTGCCCTGTGTAACACCTTTAGTCACTATATGCATATGTGCCCTCACATGGCTCATGCCCACTAGTCTCTCCAAAATGAGGATCACCAGGGTGCCAATGCAGCAGCGTAGGCTCATCCCAACCAAGCACCACCATGTCCTCCTCCTATTTTTCTCCAAAATCCATTACCACTCGAATGATTAGTTTCCACCGCACCCTTATCCACACATGCTCCCATATCTCTCGCAACACTTCCAACTCCCGCAGTCCCCACCACGGCTTCGTCTATAGAGATTGGTGTCCATCACCTGATGACACTATCAATCGAAGAAGTCAACCTACAAACTAGGAGGAACCAATACACCTCCATCATGGGAACCGCTGACCCATCAATGAAATCTACTTCTAACACCTCTAGCATGGCCCTCCACCTACCTACACCCCCCACTATTGGGGCGGCCAGAGTTCCACGGTTTCCTATATGACGTATCATGAATAATGTGACTACTTAAGCTGCCTTAAATTATAGCATCATTGATGACATGTCCCGATCACCTATGGCCATGTACACTCTAGAGGTGCTCAAAACTTTCCCAATCCAGCAGAAAGCATTGTTATCCACTTTAGGTGCTGTCAATCCCTCCGATTCCAGGTTGATCACGTTTGATCTAGACCAAGGAGAAACCAGAATGCCATCCACCACCACCTTCCAGATTCCAGTTTCAATTCAGAATTTGGTTGTGCAATGATGTATCGTTGATGAAGGGGCATCCACCAGTTTTATGTCAACTTTTGTCTGGTAGAAACTTAGGTCCACAACCCTCCAATCGTCCACTACATCCCTTCGTGCCTATGATCATCTCTCTACTAAGTCTGATGGTATTCTCCTAAATTTTCCTATTTCTTTAGCTAGTAAAACGATTTTGATTGACATCAAGGTTATTAACATCCAACTTGATTATAACCTCCTCCTTTGACATAGCTACATGTATTCCATGAGAGCCGTGGCATCCACCATCTTTAGAATCTTCATGTTCCCTCATGATGGAAAGATCATACGGTCGATTAGTTAACTTACTATGATCCATAACGACTGGACACACCGGAACATGTCATCCCCACCATTGATACTACCATCGACAGCATATCCATCCTGTCCTTATCCGTGGTAGGACAGAGATTGTTTGTCGAAGAACCTATGGCAGACACCTTTCCATCTCTACCACCTTCGACTGTTCCCACTGACACTGCTGAGTTATGTACTAATTCATCTCTTACCATCCTGACCCCACCACAAAATTAGTTGTAACCCCAACCTCTGTCACCTGAGAACTATTGCGGTTGTTTCCAAATCCACACAGTTCCCTTCCTTTTTCCACCATCCTACATCGTGAGTAAGCCTGTTATGGCTACTATAAATTTACTTAATTTTATGTTGGGGATTCCTATGTGGTACCTTGAACCACCTACCCCATGTTCTATGCCTCAGGTTACGTTGACTCCCATCCAACCAATTGCGGTAGAGTTGTGCCCTCCTCCAGGCCCATCAAACACACCTTTGACCCCAAAATCTTCCCCTCCTATCCTAAAGAAGAATGGGGGAAAGGCCTCTAAAGCAGAAACCAAGCCTCAACCGAGTCCACCTTATGCCTTGTGTGATGTCCATGGTCATGCAACTCAAAAATGCCCAAATATACCTATCCACCGCACACACATAGATGTTATGGATACAACTGACGGAACTCCAGTAGTCATTGTCTCAACTCCGCCATTGAACAAGAACAAGTCTTTAAGGGCCAACCATTCATGCATGATTTGCAATTTATACAACCATTATTCACACCATTTCTTGGACTTGGCCAAGTATTGGTCTGTCCTTCACAATATTTGGAAGCACTCTCATGAGTCAGAGATCACTGTCATCGAGGAGATTCACCCTTTGATTTCCTCCTCAAACACCACAACCATTTACATGATTTAAATCTTCGCTGACCCTTCCGTTTCTACAACCATTGATGATCCCTCTTATCTATCCAACCATTGTTTCAGCAACAACGAAGAGATCCTTGAAGCCCAGTCAACTCCTGAATAACCGTGGGATGATATGCACCATCGCTCATTCTTTATCCCCAGGGAACCTTTGTCAACATCAGATCAATATTTAGTTGAAGCCAAGGACTTCGTCCATGGTAAGGTGGATTGGTACAAAAACACCATCCCGGTTCCCAACACCTTTGAAGAGGTAAACATGGCCAACATTTCATCCACTATTAAGGTCAATATCTCAACCTACCCATAGGTTGTTGAAGAAATCACACTCTGAGCATCATGCTCCCTTGAAGAAGTCGCTTCCTACAAAGCATGGTTTTAGGAGTTTTGTGACATATTTTCTTAGTCCTATATCGAGATGCCTGGGTTGGATTCATCCATCTTGGAACATCACATTGATACATGGCCTCATGTGGCACCTCTACGTTAGAAACAACGACCCATTCACCCTTCAAAGGCTTCCACACTAAAAAATGAGATTGAGAAGCTGTGCACAACATGATTTATATACCCCATCGCATATACCACTTGGGTTTCTAATCCTATTCCCGTGAATAAAAAACAAGGTCCCATGCGTGTCTGTATGAATTTTTGTGATTTGAATTTGGCATATCTGAAGGACAACTTCCCTACTCCCTTAATTGACCAAATCATTGATGCCTACGCTGAACATGAGGTGTTTTCCATAATGGATGATTTCTCTAGATATAACCAAATTCAGATCCGGAAAGAAGATCGATACAGGAATTTGTTCACAACCCCTTGGGGAACATTTGCATATTGAGTGATTCCCTTTGGAACTAAAAATTTTGGAGCCATGTTTCAGCGAGCCATGACATATTGCTTCCATGACCTTGTCCACATCATACTAGTCTACCTAGACAACCTCACCGCTCGCTCATGGAAGCGTTCACAACACTTAGATGTATTGTGAGAAGTCTTCCTGTGATGTTGCAAGTACAAAATATGCTTGAACCCTATCAAGTGTTTGTTTTATGTCCAATTTGGTCATCTGCTTGGTTTCATCATTTCTCGCAAAGGGATTGTGGTTGACCCTCACAAATTTCAAGCTATTCTTGATCTACCATCACCATAGACTTTGTGCCAATTGTAGAACCTCCAAGGGAAGGCCAATTTCCTCCATCATTTCACACCCAAATATGCAACAAAATTCAATGGTTTCTTATGCCTACTTCATACCAATATTCCATTTGTTTGGGATCATCATGCCCAATATGCTTTTGACACATTAAATCAATCTCTAGCTTCCACCCCATTGCTGTCTTCACTTGACTTCACCAAGGAATTCATCCTCTATGTGTCGGCATCCAAAAATTCCATCGCTGGAATTTTTCTACAAGAATATGATGCCTGTCAAGAGCATGTGATTTACTACATTATTTAGAAGCTGTCCGACCCCCCCCCTATGATATTTGACTGAAGAAAAGATGGCCCTCCCCGTCGTATTCTCGGTCCAAAATCTACGCCATTACATCCTTGTAAACCATACTAGAGTAGTGTTCAATTCTAACCCTATGCGGTACCTCTTGAGCCACCGTCTCCTATAATGTCACATATCTAAGTGGATTGTCCTCCTTTAAGATTTTGACTTGGAGTTCATCACCCCCAAGAGCACCAAATATTTAGTGCTAGCTTCATTGATGACCAGCCTTACTCCGTTGTTCGCATCGATGCCGATTGCAATCAACCTTCCTGATGAATTATTATTTTTCATTTCCACAGAAGATCCATGGTATGGGGGAATTCTCTTGTACCTTTTCAC
The DNA here is from genome assembly GCA_001517045.1 of Pseudotsuga menziesii. Classification (NCBI taxonomy): domain Eukaryota; kingdom Viridiplantae; phylum Streptophyta; class Pinopsida; order Pinales; family Pinaceae; genus Pseudotsuga; species Pseudotsuga menziesii. The sequence goes on from LPNX011057900.1 coordinate 113,945, forward strand.
CCTGAAATTTGATTTCCACCTCAGCTACAAATATAGACAGTGCATCTGACACCAAGATGCTCACCATATCCTCATCGGGTATGTTTTGTACCATCGGGGCATCGATACCATATTAACCTATTGCCTCACCCATAATGAGGCTGAATAAGTCCTCAATTTCTACCACAGTTAAGCTTGTGGTTGCCACTTCTCTAGTTTGGTGAGTTCCAAAAATATTCTACTTGTCGGCTACTTTTTACCTACCATTTTCATTGATTGCATCGAGGCCATCAAACACTACCACATCTATCAACCCTTTCCTCCAAAATCAAGGACTTCCCCTGCATCGTTACACCCGGTAGTCACATTCGATCTCTTATGCAAATGGGAAATTGAATTCATGACATGTAACTCGACCTTAGCTGGTAGCCATAGCTACATCATCATGGTTGTTGATTATTTGACAAAATGGGTCGAGTCCATGCCCACATTTAATTGTAAGACCGACGTAATGGCCCATTTATTTTTTAACATTGGGATCACATGTTTTGGTGTCCCCAGACAAATAGTTTCATACCACATTTGTCACTTTGAATATGTGTTTTGGAATGAGCTTTTAACCATGTTGAATTTCCAGCACTAGTTCTCTTCCTCATACTACCCTCAGGGAGAAGGACAAGTTGAAGCTGTCAACAAGATCATCAAGACCATGCTCCAGAGGATGGTAGGAAACCATAAGACCAACTGGAACCATATGATCTTCTCATCCCTCTAGGAATACAAGACATCTACAAAAACCACCACTGCCTTTAACCATTTTCACTTAGTCCATGGTGTCGAATCAGTACTTCCCATTGAGTGCCATATCCCATCGCTCTACCTTGCCATAGATATCCTTCCCAATACCTCTCCTTTAGAAGAACATCCTATTCTTCCTAAACAAACTAATGAGAACCATCGTGTTTCCCTCCAAGCAATTGAAGAAGATAAAACAAGGTCAAATTCACATTTTGACTTCCATATCCACCCTCGCACCTTTAGTGAAGGCGATCTGGTCCTCATCTATGACCAAGCCAATGATAAGTTTGGAAAAGGGAAGTTGGAGTTGATGTGGTATGTCCCATATGTTGTCCACCGCTGCCTCAGAAAGGGGGCATATATTCTTGCTGACTCAGATGGCCACCTCTTGAAGAACCCCTGCAATAGGCTCTACCTCAAGTGGTTCTACGCCTGAGGTCACTGCCATGAGTCACTTGTAATTTTTTTTCTTTTTACACCGTTCTTAACATGAGTCTACATTTTGTTTCCTTGATTTGTCCAGATTGATCCTACCTCATGTCGTTATATTGGATTTGATCATGGAGCAAGCATATGGTCCCCAAATCTCAGCTTGGATGTGTGGGTTATCTATTCCTCGTCACATGAGTTGATTCATATCTCTAGAATGTGTGTTGGAATTGCTACCAACAACCAGGATGAGTACGATGGTGTCACTGGTCTCCTAGTCGCCGCCCTCTAGTTGGGTATTCATCACCTTGATGTCTTCTTAGAATCCTAGTTGTTTGTCTCCTAATTGAATAACCACTACCAGGTACATGATCCTTTCCTCTTTAGAAAGTTCCTATGGACTAAAAAGTTGGTTAGAAATTTTGAATCCATCACATTCATACATGTTCCCAGAAACCTCAATAGTGTAGCAGACAAAATGGCTAATGATTTTCTAGAGTGGCATATTCTTCATCGCATATAGGAAATCAAGAAACTACATGATGCATAATCATATAAAAACATGCATACATATGCCATATACATCATCTAGGAATTTTCATCATAAAAAGACTCACATAAAAGACATAAAAAGGTGCATCCACGTGCATAAAAAATAGTGTTTAGTACAAAATGAGAATCTCCATAAGCTTTCTCAACTGAGCATACATGTCAATACAAAAATCCTAGTGCACCACCGCACTAGGAGAAGCATCACCAGCTTCTAATCAGAATCAGAATCCTCCTCCTAGTACTCCAACTCTGACTCCTCCTCTGTGTCATCCTCCTCACTAGATCTTTCCTCATCCTCTATAGGCATGTCACCATGCGTTTCCACTCGAACATACTCGGTGGTGACCGTAATCCTCCTCATCAAGGGGATCCACTCATGAGGCGCACGGTAATAGGAAGCAATCATATCATCATCCAAATGATGCCAACCTTCATTAGTAACTCTATCCAAGAAATGATCGATGTCACGACGAAGTGCCTGCAAGGTACTCTGGGGCCTGAGAGTAAGTGGATCCACCCCCTTCACGCTACCCCTCCATCACTCGTAACATATGAGAGGCTGCGGTTCAACATCTGCACATATACATAGCACATCATCAATATCTATCACACATTAGCTACCACTAATATAGTAAGATATATATGAGTGTAATCACACCAAACATCATGTATACATACCATCTGGCCCCTATCCTGGTGGTTGGGGAATATCCAGGTCTCCCATGTAGTCCATCCCTGCGTATGGATAGGTATAGACGAGGACTAGAAGCTTCCTCCACTGTGCTAGCAGATCTCAAGTAAAAAAGTGGCCTACTAAGCTACCTCCCTCACAAACCAACATCTCGCTCCATATCCACATCCAAGGCTCTTGAGTCCCACCATCCCTCTCTACCAAGTGTGGTCGAAGGGTCAAAACTCTCTCAAAGAAGAAAGAGCATAGAAATGAGGGGAAATGAAAATCCCCTCCCACAATCTTGACATGGTTCAATGAATGCCAAACCACAGTCAAGTACATATTGGCCCACCCATAGTAGGTTCCCACCATTGCACGCTCCACAATCTGGATATTCCCTCCAGAGATCTTGTGCATCGAAGACAACCCCATGATCCACAACACCATCACTACAACTTCCTGGGTCAAGAGACTCTCAATATGGCACATAAGGATGTATGACCCATGCATAGTGGTAGAGGCATAGAAGTGCCTCTCACAAAGGTCATCCAGTGTCACCCCATGTCCAAGCTTTGGCATCGTATTCTCGATCACTCCCAGCATCGAGATCCCAGTAAAAAAGTACACATTTTAAAGCATGATCTCAAGCCGCTGCCCATCGATAATGAAGCACTCTACGTCAGTATCCAAGAAACTCACCATTTTATCAAACAATAGTCTCGTGGTTTGCATCAATGGTACCCAAACGTACTTCAGCAACCCGCTATGGGAAAGAGTGTCCCACACCCCCACATTTCTCAATTCCTGGGTCTGCAAGGCCCCAAGGTCCCGCTCTCATCACACTAGTCGAACTATCCTACATAGCAAACAAATCCCTGTCAGGAAAAATATCACACAAAAACTCATTCCAGGCATGAAGTCGTGGCTTTTCAGCCATTATGTGTGACCCAGGTCACACTTAATCCCTGAACATCCATGACTCAGTCGTGCCTTTTGGATGAATAGGTGTGACCCAAGGCGCGCCTATCTCCTGGAAAGGTGCAACTGGGTCACGATTGTTTCTCCAAAAAGAGGGACCCAGGTCACGAATTTTGCCTTGAAAAGTGTGACCTGGAGCCAACAAACCCTTTCAATTTGGTAGGGGCCCTTGTATGAGCAAAACAAAAATGTAAACCACTGAAAGTGATGGTTTTGATGAGTACTCTTACCTGCAAGTCATGGATCAGGAAACCATTGGTCGGAATGAAATATATCAGCAAAATATCTCTGGGGTCCTTCACTCCAACTCGACACTGAACATTAACAATGAAACATGGCATGTGGTCCGCCCTTGTTTATAGGCCTCCATTGGGTCTTCTTTTCTTTCATATGCCACAAGGTAATCTAGAGTATGTCTGGGACGCCATTTGCACCATCATATTTAGTTTTTTCCCTTTGTCTTTTGACGAGACCCATGTCTCATGCTTTCACTATGATTGTTTGGGACAATCCCTGAAAGCCACCTTCATTTGTGTTCCACCACACACATCCATTATATATTTTATATTAAGCTCTTCTCTGACTCTTAAATGAATCAAAATATCATCGAGCATGCTTGCTTCCTTTCACACTCGTTAAAGTATTTGAAAGGGAGTATATGTAGCCTCTTTTACCTTTTTTTTCATATTATGTAGACTATCAAGAAAAAGACCACTCTTACACATTCTAGTCAGAAACATTTCCCTTTGCATCCTTTTATGACTTATTAGGAATTGGGACCGAATTTTATGAAAAAAGGTCATCATGGGTTATCTTAAGCCTCTTTTCCAGCCTTCTCATCAAGAAAAGATTACCAATCAAAATTGGTTTGTTCATGCTCGTAAAGGTATTTGAATGATCGTCCAGTTAGTATAGGTTTAACATTTTCTGACCTGATTGGACTACCAATGGTAAACAAGTATTCCTTACCCAAAGGTTGGGAGAGCTCTCCTGCGCACACTTTTATCCTTTTTTGGACTCAGGAGACTAGATACAAAAAGGGACCATACTGGAGTCTTCTTATTTTTTTTAGACTCTCTAAAAATGAAAACACAAACAAGCATTTAATTTCTTGGGCTCGCTAAAAATCCACGAGATCATGCCATAACGGTGTCTTTCGATGCCACCCTATATATTATAGTTTAGCATCTTTCCTCCATTGGGTCACCTTTGTTTAAATTATTCTGCAATGAGTCTTCCTCATATCCACTAGATATCACTAGTCCAGTTACCTCCCTCAGTATTTCCCATCTGTAATTACATTCCTGGTATCACAACTATGATCCCTCTCATGTGAGTCAATTTCATTTGCTTCCAGTTCAGCTCTTCTGTCATTACTCTAAACAAAGGAAGTTTGAGTCTCCCATACTCCCCTGCCCCTGTTCCCCCATTCAGTGCGTCAATCCTCAGATCATCCCACATATTTGGTTATCCCCCTTGTGCTTCTGGTGAAGGAAATATTATTTCCTTGGTCAGTTGCAGGTCTCCCTCTGCCAATGGAAACACAACTATTACAAAGGATAGACCCAGAGGTCCCTGTATCCTAGTTTCATTAAAATTATTGAGGAGTTCCTTGGACCACTTGAGAGGAGTCATTAGTTCCTCTCAAGATGGTTGTATCTCACGTGATCGACTTTAGCTACATCATCGCACCATTGAGATTCGTATAGGGTATTGGTCAGTGCAGTATTTGGTCTAAGACCCCCATTTTCACCTAACTCTAGCACATTGGTGAGCCTATTAAGGGACCCAGACAGGTTCATGTCCTTTGTGATTTCTGGGTTGCGTTGGAAACAATGTTCAGAATCCCTTAGAGAAGTGCTTATTAATATCTTCATGATTGATGCAGAATCTTGTACCACAGAGAATATAACTCTCCATCAGTGAGTCCCTTCAGTCATGTAAACTTCTAGATCTAGAAGAGAATCGGTTGTAAATATATTGCATTCCATGAGAATTCTATGGCTCCTATGTATTAGCTCTTCAACTCAGCATTGTATTCAGCCTCCCATGGAGGCCACCATTATGTAACATCAGTTGTATATGTATTTATTGGCTCCTATATTTTTGAGCCTTGATCCAATTATTTATTATTTTACATTGTTATGAGCATGGGTATTCCCACCTCATCCATATACATTTTGCATATTATTTGTATATCACCCATTGTTGGGAACCAATATCAATACAAAAACCAAAAGGCACCGTGTCTCGAACAAGGAAGTGTCGCTTCTTCACAGGTCTCTCCACTATCCCCATGATCCTATGATGTTTGTCAGCCATACGATGAGCTCCTTCCCTCACACATCAAGGGGAAATTTGTTAACACAAAAAATTTCTCAACTAGATCTACATGGCCTAAACCACATGCATAAACCATTTTCCTACCATTTTCCCCTGATTTTTGACCTCCATAACTATGATTTACCCTTATTCTCTCTCAAAAAGCTCAAAAAACATCAAAAAGAGCCTAGAAACTTACAAAATGGATTAAAACCCCCCAAAAAAGGTAAACACATAGAAAAGGCACTAAAAACCCTAAATAGGGTTCCAAAACCCTAAAAGAGAGAAAAGGAAAAAAATCATTATAAAAATAGGGTGGAGGTCTCCATCAACAAGATTCTTATCCTTTTTTCATTATTCTATTTCTGTGAGTATGTTGAGAATCCATCATTCTCAAAATAATCACACCACATAGCCATACCATCTCCCATCCCATACGTTGAGGCATCTTCCATACCATCCAACTTACAGAGAGGTGGCCCATATCCATGATGAGGGAACAGTGGCCGATTTTCAGAAGAAGGGTATAATTTTCTTGCTTTTTATTTTAGTTTTAGTGTAGCCATATTTATTTGTTTATTTTATGTTACTAATATCATTTTTTTAATGTAGCTATATTTTCGTGAACTCTACCCTCATGTCTCATTGACAGAAGGTAGGTTCTTTTGCACATAACAGGGGTGAAATCCCCACTTCAAAACTAAATTTCAAAAAATTGTGCCAGAATGTTTAGTTTGCCAACAAAATAAAGTGGAAACAATTAAGACCCCTAGTCTCCTACAACTCCTTTCCACTCCAAGCCAAAGGTGGATAGAGGTCTTGATGAATTTTATCACAAGTTTACCAAAGTATGAAGGAAAGAGTGTCATCATGGTGGTTGTTGATAGACTTACTAAATATGCACACTATGTGCACTATCTCACCCCTTCAAAGAAAGAACGGTCCCCAATTCTTTTATGGAGATAGTACAAAAACTACATGGTACTCCACATTTCAATGCTGATGTGTCATCTATCGCACTTAGAATTGTACTAGCATAACCTGAAGAAGGGTTGATCAACCATCCTATTTCCTTTTCTAACAACAAATTATCAACAACAAAGAAGAACTATTACCACAACAGAAAGAGAAGGAGTAGATATGGTATACGCTCTTCAAAACATTTGGCACTATTTACTGGGTGCACATTTCAAAACATACACATATCATTTTGTGTTGAAATACCTAGTTAATAAGCTAGTGTTGGGGGGGATATTTGTCGGTCTCATCTCCTTTTCCAGAAATTTGACTATGAATTTATTATTAAGCTAAATCGACTAAAATTGGTACCAGACCATCTATCGAGGATTGAAAGTGGAGAAGAACATGGTAATCTCAATGATATTCATCCTTATGTGCAATTACTTTCGATCACGATGTTTTATTATCAATATAGAGACATTATACAATTCTTGAGTATGGGATATGCACCAGCTAGTTTCATTACCACACAAAAGAAGCAATTAGTTGTGCGAGCAACATATTTCCAGTTGATCAGTAGGAAATTATACAAGATGGGACCTAATGAAATTCTTAGTCGATGCATATTGGAACATGAGCGAATAATGATATTGAATGAAGAGTATGTTGGTTTCGCATGAGGCCATTATGATGGAAAAGTTATAATGCAAAAGATATTGCAAGCAGGATTGTGGTGACCTACTTTGAATGCAGATACCTGAGAATATTGTCGCAACTGTGATGTATACCATAGAGCCGTAAAGTCATTGTGACATGATGAAATGTAACTATTACCTTAGATAAATTTTCAAGAATTTTACAAATGGGTTGTTGATTTTTTAGTCCTATTAATCCACCAGAGAAGTGAACTGGTGCAAGATATATTATTACTACAACATATTACTTGACTAGATGGGATGAAGAAGTGCCAGTAAAACATTGTATTGCTATGATTGCTATAAAATTTTATTTTGAAAATGTTGTAATTATATTTGGATGCGCGAATATTTTGATAAGTGATCAGGGAATAGAATTTTTCAATTGGTTGATCGACGAATTAACTGAGGAATTCTAGATCCAACACAGGAAGATGACACTATATCACCCACAAGAAAATGTTGTTATTGAGGCATTCAACAAGATCATGGAAAATACATTGACGAAGATCTGCAATATTCAAAGAGATGGTTGGGACCAGAATATATCGACGAAACTTTAGGAATATTGCACGACCTGTAAGAAGTTGACATGACAAAATCCATTTTGATGGTCTTATGCACAACAGGTTTTCATGCCTATGGAGAATATAGTACTCAGTCTTGGGATTGTTGTGATCACTAAGATGAAAAATATTGGTGATGTAGAATAAATATTGTCATAGCTTGTGTAGTTGGAGGAGGAGCGTTCCTTCGTAGGTTGTCATTAAAATGTTGAGAAGGAACGTTAGAAAGTGTGGCACAATGTGCACACCAATAATAAAAAATTTCATGCCAGAGGAATTGTCCTCCTGTATGACAGTAAGCTTTTAAAGGATTGTGGAATTTTGAAAACAAATTCGCTAGGACCATATCTGGTAATTCATATCACTAACAGAGGATCAATACAACTACAAAATTTTGATGGAACACCTTTCAAAGGATTGGTGAATGGAATTTGCATAAATCCTTACTAGGATAGTCATGACTTCGTTGCCTAAAAAAATGAATAAAAAGAGAAAATAGAAAAGAAAAAGAAAAAGAAAAATAGTCGCAGATTTATGAGTGTTGTTTCTATAAAAATTCTGAGTGTTTTTGTTTCAAGTTTATGAATTTTGTGAAAGAAACTGGTGTTTCTATCTCCCTCTTTCATCCATTTTACTCTGGATTCTTAATGTAAAAGATTTCCTCTTATTTGAGATTCATGTCTAATTGGATAGGGATGATTTTTTCCTTTTTGCAATATTCCTACAAGAGTCTAGAAAGACACATCTCTTGTTGGAGATTCACCAGTTTTTATTCAATTTTCTTTTTTTCATCATGGATATTTCCAAAGGTGGTAATGTTCCATAGATTGAGTCTCTCTTTGATATTTTTTAGTTTTTGTTGGAATTTGTACATAAGAGATCTTGAGGGCATGGATTCTACCTTCCACTAATTTTTTATGTTGAGTTTAAAGTTGGGGTGATTCAGTCATAATTTCTCAATCCAAAATGGTCTATTGTTCCAAGGCCATGTTGAATTCCATTAAATACTGATGGGCCAATTATCAGAGCCATTAAAATAAAGGATGAAATTGGTCCAATCCTCTCCTTTTTCATAAATATTGTTGGTTATTAGAAAGTGGTCCAGCCTGGAGGAAATCTGATTATGGCCTCCCCTTTTATTATTTCAAGTATAAGTACCATTGGTTGCTTTGAAGTCTATATGTTGGTTATCGTTGATTAATTGTTTGAAATATTTGTCATCTGTTTCTAGTTTACTAACTCCTTTGTTTTTCTCCACAATATCGATTATCATGTTGAAATAACATCCCAATATCCAATCACGATTCTGATGCAAATTCCCGAACCATTGAAATTGATTTAGAATGTTGTTATTTTATTCAAGGTTTGTGGCCCATAGATGTTGGTGATCCATCCCTTATTATTTGTTCCAATCATGTGGAAGATAACAGAGAGAGTTGTAGTAGTGTCTACAAAATTTTCCACGATAACCTCTTGAGGGTTCCAAAATAGGGATAGACCTCCTGAGGCTCCCATATAATCAACAACCATAAAATTGGAATTATTCCATATTTGTTTGGAAATATTGTAAAGAGTTTGGTAATTGGAATTTTTTTCTCGGATCATAAGAATTCTAGGATTCTCTATCACAACCTTGTTTTTAAGAATTCGTTGTTTAGAAGGATAGTTTAGTACTCTTATATTATAGGAAATAATCTTCATTGGTGAGTAGGGGAAAGAGTAGAGAAGAATTTAGTTAGCTGGTCATACTTCCCTGAATCTAGCATGAGAAATCCAATCTCGTATAATCTTATTTTATTTTACCTTCTCTCTTTCCTTTTATCCACATGGTGCTACCATTTTAGATCTTTCCTTCCATTCCATTTGATTCCCAACCTGGTAATATTTCTAGTGGATTTGGTATTTTTCTTTGTTGAGGTTCTTTCTCTTTTATCCATGTTTTCTTGAAGAGTTCAATTTTAGGTTCTAGGATAGGGATGTTTTGTTTCCAGCCTTCCTCTAATCCATGTAAATCTGGATCACCCAATTTTGAGTCATTCATATGTTCAAGGGAGTCAATCATATCTACATCAAGAGTGATGGGATTTGCAGAGGTAGTTGGCTGAGAAGTGATTGGGACAATTTCTTAAGGTGTTTTTGAGTTATCTGGGAGGTCTATGAGATAGTCATATTGGTTGTGTGTAGGAACAATTTTGTCAAATAGAGGGTTGTTAGGAATTTTGTGATTTTTCTTTCTATTAATTACTTTGGATAAATCCTCTGAATCCTTTTATGTAGAATAATTTGGTGGGAAGGTAGCTTTATTAATGGGACAATATTAGAAGAGATGTACATTCTCATATAATTAATGGTAGAGGAAGGGTATATGTTCATAATAGAGGGTCTGACATCATTCAAAATCATGAAATCTATGTAGGTGGCTTCCAAAATGGGTTGCAATATATTCATATACATACAAATCCATGGAAAGGAGGTGTAACATACTTCTACGATGGATTATGAGAATTTGAAAAATTGACCCAGAGTGTTGGATATGCCTTCCAAGGTTTCAAGATCCCAATACTCCTGTGCGAGAGATAAAATTTTGATCCATACTAGGGCCTCTTTGAATTCCACCCTTTATGTGATGGAATTTTCTTCTTAGGATCTCATGTATAGGCCACCAATGTTGAAAAAATAGGGGCCTCCTTCTAAGGTCGCAATGTAATAATCTAGATGATTGAAGATAACTGTAAAAACCTTTTGACCCTAATTTTAGATCATAGTGTAATTTTGGATTCCATTTGTGTTTGATCCATATAATCAGTGATTTTTCCAAAGGACAAAATCCCTTAAACCTATAGATGATAGAGGGATCATGCATGTATTTATTATACTCAGGAACCCTACTGGGAGTTATTTCATACCTTGGAATGGTAGCTTCATTTAGGATGAACGTGGTAGAAATTTTATGCTCATGGGTCATCTCAAATCCTTACTTTGGAGAGTCAGAAGTGTATCCATCATACCTCTTGAATTTGTTTGCATTGGTGTTCAAGGCTCCCAAAACAGTGTTGGGATTGTTTTATAGCATCAACAGTGTTGGGATTGTTTTTAGTCTGTGATGGGTCAGGCTATTTCCCTAATAACAAGTCTATCGAGGGATGGATCAAGATTCCCAAGGATTTTAGATATTCCAACAAAATGAGGTATGCTTCATAGGGAGAGATTGGTGTATGCAGAGAGAATAGATTACAACAATAAAAATAGAACTTCATTTAATATTTTCACCCCATTGGTGTGTGTAATATCCCTTGACACACCACACCTACACATCCCACTATCAAGAGAACAAAAACATGGTTTTATAAAAAAAACTGTTGCATCTTCAAACTCATTTTTACCCCTCTATAATATGTCTGAGCCATTTGCACCAGATTCGTTCATAACCCACCTAGATGCCTTTCCAGTTGTGTCCATTCCACCTATTCCTAGAACATTTCTTGTTCTTATTGGGCATTGTCTTGAGTTTGAATTTTTCCAAACTATGGGAAAAAATCAAATTATCCATATAGAACCAGGGTTCCTCCCTAAAGTCCATTCAGTAGGTAAATTAATTCTTACTTGGTAATTTAATTTTTTAGCAGATTAATTTTTGAAATTAAGCCATAATTTGAAATTTTTTATCCAAAAACTTAGAAAAGAATACATGATGTGTTTGATCCATTCATATCGCAATAGAACTTTGTGAAGTTTGTAAATTGTTATAAGGAACACTGTTTGTGGGGTGATCCAAATGCCTCAAATATACTACATAACCTTTGTGATACGCTTTCATAGCAAACCGCCATAGCATAAACTATATTTTAAAAAGTTATAAACTAATAATTTGTGCATTCATTACACATAAGAACACATACATTATGGTTCCCTTACATGTACTGAACACACTGGTAAGTATTAACAAGGATAACTAAAAAACCAAATAATATGATGCGTCCAGTGCACGTTAGCGCATCGGTTTTCAATGCTATGGAATTTGATAGGAGCACCATGAACACATTCACCATCAACCATAAATTAAATAAACCATGTTTCTTTTACATCACATTATCACACATAAAGAGGTGTTTTGACACGATATAAATGCAACAACCATTGGAATTTAAAAGTTTTATAGGAAATAAAAAATCACAATTCACTAATGCTCCTATTTCACGCCAATAGACTGGTATTTGGTTCTCTAACATGTTGTAGGAACATCGTTGAAAAATTTCTGATCAATTATAAAATGAAATAAAGTGTGGTGCTTCTAGATAAACTAAGAACACCATTTCCGATGCACTTACGTGTTAGTGAAGCACTAACTCCTACACATTAAAAAATTAATGTATTATAAAATATCATAATTCAATAGTTCGCCTATTTCATGTCAATGCACCGATGTTCAATGCTCTAATGTTCCATGGGTGCAAAATGAATGAAAATTATAGTGCACTAACTTGATGATAAAACTCAAATTTATAGAAATATATTAGAGAAGTGTTATGTTATTTTAACACACTAAAGATAGTACTTAGAAAGTAAAATCACACCACGGGTAGTGCATTAGTTTTATATTGACGCACCATGAATCAATGTTTTTCCAACAAATAAAATTTTGATATTAGTACATATAATTCTTATAGAATTATTTTATATGTATTTTATGAAACTAGTTGATGTTATCTATGAAACAAATACATGATCGTCGTGATCCTAGGAAGCAACTTGAAGCATAAGTTGACTAATATAACTTCCGAAGAGAGTGAGAGGCTAGGGAGAGGGAGAGATATTTATACCCTCATCCAATAAATCCATAGACAATATGTCTCTTGAGAGTTGTCATCCTACTCAAGTTATATGAGGAGGAGACCTCACTTAAGGGGAGAATTGCATTCATCATCTTGTTGATCACACACTAGGATCATTATAGGAAGATGTTTTGAGTTTGTCCCTATTAGTGGTTCTGACCCATTGAGGAGGACATATATTGTATCATTGGGCTCTCGAGGTGAGGTGAAAAAATTCCTCAGTTCCCTAACGTTATAGATGGAGCTATAACAATGACCAACTATTCTATGTTCAGATATATGTTGGTCCCAACATCTTCAACCCTGCTCAGTTTCAAGTAAGCAGTGGGAAGATGTCCATTGTTGCATTTGGTAGACAAGATGTGAGGTTCCTCTCTATGTTGGTGGTGACGACCACACATATCATCACTTATGGGATGTGCATCAAGTTCCCTATATTATATTATGTTGATTATGTAGTGAAGGAACCTAGACGTGTTAGATGGTCTATTATTTTTTACATTAGTTTTGGTATGCTCTTAGTCAATGCCGTTCATCTATTGGGAGGAAGAAAAACTTCCCTCTTGGTTAATAGTTTTATTTCCTATTTTATGAGATATTTCCTGCCACCAAGCCATCTTTTGACTGGATCCCTCTTAGGTTGATGATAGATGTGTGTATGCACATTTGGGAGGAGATGATTCCCAAGAGGGGGAAATTGAAATTTCCATCTAGGATCACCATGGAGGTGCTTGATATTCTAGGTAGATTATACATGGTTTATGTCACATGCCCCATTTGCAAAAACAATTTTATAATATTTGAGGAACATTGTGTTAAATTTTATGCTAAGTTGTAATTGATGACCCAGTGGGGTCAAGAATATTTAATGTAAATTCATAATATTTTATTTATAAATAAATAAATGAGGAGACAATAGCTTAGGGAAGCTGTTAAAAGAGTGTTTATAGTCAAATTGGTGGAGGAGACTGGGTGGAGAGCAAACAAACATGTGGCAGCATCCTCAAACCACTTCCAACTGTTGCAGGTGGTAACTTCCCTATATTTGTGCTAATGATTCCCCAAGAAAGTGGAATCAGAGCAGGTGGCTCATTTAATGAAAACTGACCCAGAAGACCTAGGCATATCTATAAAATTTCCCATTGAAGAGAGCTGAGGCTGCTCATTCTAGAGAGGTGATCAGTCAATGTGAATGAATTTTTACTCAAGAGAAATTCAATGGAGGGGAGTCTGGAATGTGTTTGAGGGGATAAATGCTGAGATTGATCTAGTTGCAACTTTTAAGTTGAAGATCATGCTGTTGAGAGAATATTTTTATTACTGAGTTAATTGAACCAGTTAGGTGACAGAGGTTTACAGTTGCATTCTCCACCCAGTTCTCAGCCAAGAAGACCAGGAACAAGATCGGGGGACCTGAGGAAGCGTTGTCTAAGCGCTCTCCAGGAGTTTGGTTGGGAGGAACAACCTCGTTAATCTCTTTTTGTCTTGTCCTCAACAGGTTCTATTTTTTTTTTACTGTCTTCAGTTAAATAATTGTTAGTTTATCTATTACAGGCATGTTAGTGCTTAGGGTTTATGAATGAAAAAGTAACTGTGTAATGTTAAGTTCAGTAAACTTATATATTATTGTAGAAATGGAAATGATTATGTAAATAGTGAAATATATAGAAATTAGATTTCCAAGATGTGTTTTTCCACACCTGATCTCAAGTCGTACTCTAGCACAGTTGGATTGCTTAAGTAGTAGATATGATTCTCTTATTTGAATGTAAATAGAAATAGATTTTACTTCAATGTTTATGAATTTCACTCAACAACAGTGCTATGCTTTTTTTGCACTGATTATTTTACTTCAACCAACTAAATGGAAACACAGGTATAAAGAAAATAGTAAATATTACTACTATTACTGTATTATTATACAAATAGAAAATAATGATATTATAGTAACAATGGTAAAGTAAACACTAATATTTAAGAAAACATGTGAAAAAGAATTAACAAAACATTTTATAAATATTAGCTTTACAGACAGAGTATGTCTTATCTAGGAACTAAGGATTCTTTTATAATCTTTTTATTTTATTACAAAAATTACTGAAGGTCAATATTACCCTAGTTTCAAGTGCGTTATACTAAAAACCTAAGTAAATTTTCTTAACTAAAGACTAGAAGAAAAACTGTTTAGATTCTTTTCATTTCATACAAAGTTAGCACCATACTTATAACTTAAAGCCATATTATCTTTCATTATTCTATTAAGAAAATAGAGTTATTAATAATGTAAATATAAACAAGAATTTCATAAACTATAAGGTTTACAATACTTCTTTTAACTCTTAAATGTCGAGTTCTAGAATTTAACCATATCTTCTAAACAATGATTAAAAATAATTATAATTTACAGAGTAGTAATAAATAAAATACATATGTAAATAACGAACAAAGTAAACCAAGAATCATTAACCTTTTGCAATATAAATATAGCCTGTAAGAATCAAAGGGTCAAAACCCAATCTACTATTAAAACCAAATACATAATAATCTTGTATTAAAATATAACTAGTTACATTACTAACTGTAAGAGTAAAACCCCCACGAACTATACAACTAGACTATTCCACATTATTCTTTGTTAAAACCAAATATATATAAATATTTTATATTAACAGTAAGCTAAATACACTACTGACAGGTTAAACAAAACCTAGTTCACAGACTTCATGTAAAAGAAAAACTGAAGCAAACGAGATAGAGGTCTTTTAAAATATCTGATCATAAAGGAGATTCGTATAATCTTAAATCAATAGTATAATTACATCATCAAGCCATAAGGCTGAATTTGTTTAACCAAAACCACATACACATCATGGCTCAAGAGCCTATTCTACCTAGCGAAACACCATAAGGGTTTTTCACTTAAAATATGAGTACTTAACAAACTAAATATCATAACCAGGAGAAAGTTCAAAGCTAGGTTTACAACCATAGGAACCTTCAACCAACAACCCATTTCGCAAGCAGGGAGAACCCACAATGAGACCGGGGCTTACCCGTTTGAAATCCCATGAATTTAACTGACACATGAGAGGCATTTCCTTTCAAGTCTGGAGCCATTGGTGGTAGCCTGCAAGTTTAAATACCAAAAATTATTCAGAACTCAGTTCATATTTTTCTAAAACCCTAAATAGAAAATAAATTGACAAAAGGAATGAGTACAGAGTAAAAGCATTTACCTGTGAGTAAGAGGTATTTGGAGGCGAGAAGGAACAGTCCCCAACTCGAGTGAACTACACCTAGAAACAAGCAAACCCTCATTCCAACCTTGTGATAGAAATCAATCTCCTCGATGATAAAGCAAAGAACAGACAGACACAAGGGTAAAACCAGTTCCAGGTTTCGAGCTACATGAAGGAGTTCAAAACCACGTGCACTATGTTTTCTCAACTCATTGCAGAAACTAAAAACACCTACTACAAAACCATAAACCAAATTGCACAATATTGCAGGCTTAGTGCCAAAGGTTAAGGAAGAGCAGGCCTCTCATGGCCGCAAATAGTTTTCACAGCGCAACTTGCAGGAAACAAACCCTCGAAGAAAAATGCAAGAGAGTAGGGTTTCGATGCATTATAAGTCAACCAATTCATGGTGGAGACTTATCCACATGCCCTTCTAGAAATATAACCAAGTGTGGTTCGATATCTATAGTCAGCACTGCACATTCGAATGTAAAACTTATCATTTCCAATAATGGAACCCATGCTATCGATGATATTATAAAGGTTCATATCTTTTGCCATCACGAAATTTATTCCTTCGACCATAGTCTAATGTATCATATGTTTTCTCATCTTATCAACTTTGTCATCAAGGATATTATACTATGCATTGGAAATAGTATGCCAAGAGACAAAAAACTTTTAATATATGATTCCAATAGTTTCGACTACACCATAGTAGTTACTAGGTAGTAAAACTACCTTAGGATACAAGTAGTATTGTTTCTTGTAACATTATAAATTAATTGTAATATTACAATAACTTTTGTATCATGGTTATAACCTAAAGATTAAGATTACAACTTGTAAACTAGTTGTGTAAGATGATAATCATCATTGCAACAAATCAAATAAGTTGATATTGTTACATGACTAGTAAAGGATAGTAAGAGTATTAAAATAATAACATTATGATTTATTTCATAAACTAAAGAGCTCTAAACTTCTGAACCGAAAGAATTGATGCTAATAAAGGAAGGAGTCTTCCAGAAGACTAAAGATTAACCTTTGGAAAGAGTTTCTCTTAAGTAACTAATCCTTCATTGTAAACTTTACCTTTGAAAAACATAGGATTTTGTTCATACATAAAGAGCAGTGCACTTGAGTTTTAAACATGACAATAGCAATAAGATCATGATACAGTAGAAGTAATTTTCTGACAAGATCATGAGCTCTATGCTCACTGTAAGAATCTATAATTGACTAGGTACTACAACCTTTATGACATAAAGAAACATTGGATGAACTCATTCTTGTAAATAGCATTAATTATGTTCAGGTTAAAAGTCATAATGGCTTAAATATAAATACTATCATAAGATCCAAAACAACGAATGAATTTACTTTACCTCATCAGAGTCTTGCATCATATTAATCAATTTATTTACTAGCATCTTATCATGCTAAAGAAATACTTCTCAACATAATTCAAAATAAACTCCTAATTGATCATACGCTTACCTGTTGAACCTGTAAGAACCAGCAGTCCATTTGAGTTAGCAGAATGCTAAGTAAGCCCCTAATTTCAAACATGGTTTCACACCTACTTGACAAAAGTAAAACATCATTACAGCTTGCAACAATTAAATGCAAGTCCTCTTTCTATGAATTGTAAAAATTAAAGTTGTTTTGGTTTTTTTGTATTTGAAACTAATCCTTAAAAATTTGTTAAACTGTTTCATTTTCTGCTAACTGTTAGCAGTTACTAAACTATGATCTAAGACATTTTATGTCACTTTAAAAAATTTTAATTTTTATGAAACTTTGGGTTATTACATGTGGTATCAGAGCATAAGGTTCAAACACTAGGCCATGATCAAGCTAAACTTGCTTATATGGAACAGTAAATTTAAATCATTTTGTTGATGTTGTTTTCTTTTGAATGATATAAACAGAGAAATTTGTTTCTGAGTTTAACAATAGTTATGGAAATATTGGAGGAATATGCGGAAGAGGAATATCCTTATACTGAACAAGATAATCCACAAAGAGAACCCATACAAGAAGACATAACCACTAATTCTTCAGAACTTTTACAAAAAGTAAAAGAATTAAAATCTGAAATGGAATCTGTTAAGAAAGAAAATGAGAGGATTTTGAAAGCTCAAGAGGAGCTGAATCAGATCTTAATAGAAAGATTTAAAACTGAGGGTAAGGGTAAAAGAGCTGATTCAGAAGATATAAGTTATCAACATAAGTATAAGAATACTAAACAGATTAAAAATGAAAGTAGCTCATCTTCCAAAGTATTTGGTGATCAACGTAACTTTCATTATACTAGTGACAGTAGTGAGGATAACCATCATACTAGGAAAATAAAATATAAACCTTATGAAGAAATCTCTGGGGAGTTTAAGAAGATCAAGCCACCAACATTTAATGGAGAAACATAAGAGGGGGAGGAAGCGAAATCCTGGTTATTCGGGATGAAGAAGTACTTCCATATTTATAACTATTCTAACCAATTAAAGGCTAGAATGGCTATTTATAATCTTACAGGGAAAGCTGATATATGGTGGCAAGATTTAAAGAGAGTGAAAGGTATAAGAGAGAAGAACATAAACTGGAGTACATTCAAGAAATACTTCAAAAATAATTTTTTATCTGAACAGTACTATGAAGAAAGGGCTAAAGAATTCTATGAGCTAAAACTAGGTACAATGAATATGAAAGAACTGAACACTAAGTTTCTAATTCTGCTTCGGTATGTTGCATATATTGTGGATGAGAAACCAAAGGTACAACGGTTTCTCAGTTGTTTACCTTATCATATAAAGGATAGGATTGAGTATGACGTTTCGAAAACCCTGGGAGAAGCCACGAGGAAAGTCAATTTCTGTTATGAACAGAATCACAAAAAGGAGAGTATGGCCAACTGGAACGCCAAAAGGAATAATAATTTTGATCAAAAGAAGAAGGAGTTTGTGCCTAATCGAAATTCTAAAAATAATAATACTAGAAAGTTTTCTAATAAGAATTAGCAGGGGAATAAGAATCATTCACATACCAATCAGAACAATCAAAAGAATAAAGAGTCTTCTAACAATCACAGTAATTACACAAAGAAATTTGAACGAAAAGAACCCATAAAGGGTTGGGAATGCAATGGTCCACATTATGCCTCAGTCTGTCCCAATCGAAAAAAGACTGTCAGCAATATCCACACAATACAGGAGGAGATGACTATTGGCGATTTAGCGAGGACTATGCCCAAGATCAATGTAGCTTTGGAGAATTGGCAAGCAGACTATCAAACTTCCACGGTGGAAGTATAAGGTAAGATAAATATGACACGCATATCTATTTTAATTGATCAAGGATCTAGTTTAAGCTATATTTCTCCTAACTTGGTAGAAAAGTGTAAACTACCAGTTGAAAAGTTTGTAAGTTCTTGGTTAGTTCAATTAGCTACTGGTGCAAAGAGAAAGGTAATGAGCTTTGTAAAGAATTGTGTAGTAATGATGGATCAATTTGAAACTTTTGTTAAGCTTAATGTACTACCTTTAGGTTCATATGCCATATTAATTGGTATGGATTGGTTAGAGTAGCATAGGGTGTTTTTGAATTTCTTTGATAAAACCTTTACTTGTATGAATAATGATGGAAAATTAATAAGCATAAAGGGAATCCCTAGGAAAACAACCGTAAGGAAGATTTCTACTCTGCAGCTTAAGAGAGGTATTAGGAAAGGTTGTAAGGCTTATGCAGTAACAGTAACCAATGAAGAACATCTAAACAACATAGATAAATTAAATTTGGAGGATATACCAGTTATAAAGGAGTATGCAGATGTATTTTCGAAATAAATTCTGGGACTCCCTCTGAAGAGGGAATTAGATTTTACCATTGAGCTAGTACCTGGTGCAGTTCCTGGCTCAAAGGCCCCTTATCGTATGAATATACTCGAATTAAATGAACTTAATTCACAGTTAAAATAACTTATTGACAAGAACTATATTCGACCCAGTGTGTCTCCCTGGGGGGCACCTGTCATCTTTGTTAAGGAAAAAGACGAAAATCTAAGACTATGTATAGATTATCATCAATTAAATAAGATGACTATCAAGAACAGATATCCGTTACCTCACATAGATGATCTATTTGATCAACTACCTGGAGCCATGGTATTTTCAAAAATTGACTTACGGTCTGGATATCACCAAGTCAGAATTAAAGATGAAGACATCTTTAAAACAGATTTTAGGACTTGATATGTACATTACGATTTTGTCGTCATGCCATTCGGGCTTACTAACGCTCTAGCTGTTTTTATGTGTCTAATGAATAATGTAATGCATAAATACCTAGATAAATTTGTACTCGTGTTTATTGATGACATATTAATTTATTCAAAATATGAATAAGAACATAAAGAACATTTAAAAATTGTCTTGCAAGAGTTGCAAGAACATCAACTCTTTGCAAATTTTAGTAAATGCAACTTCTTTAAGGAAAAAATATAGTACTTAGGTCATGTGGTGACTAAAGAATAAATTACAGTGGATCTCGAAAAGATAAAGGAAATCGAAGATTGGCCAGTTCCTAAAGATGTAACCGATGTCCGATCATTCATGGGGATTACCGGTTATTACCGGAGATTCATCGAAGGGTTTTCAAGAATCGCAAATCCGATAACCTCTTTGTAGAAAAAGGGAAAGATATTTCATTGGAATCAGAAGTGCGAGGATAGTTTTAAAACGTTAAAAACCTTATTAACTAGCGCACCAATTTTAAGAAAGTATGATCCAAATAAAGATTTTATAGTATGTACTGAAGCCTGCAATGATGGTTTAGGTGGAGGATTGACTTAGGAAGGACATGTCATTGCTTACGAGTCTAGGACATTGAAGATTCATGAAAATAATTATGCAACCTATGACTTGGAATTAGCTGTTGTCATACATGCTTTAAAGATGTGGCATCATCATCTAATTGGAAGAAAATTTATCTTAATGACAGATAATAAGGGATTAAAATACTTGTTAGATCAACCTAACCTGAATGCTGGACAAGCTAGGTGGCTAGATTTTCTAAGTGAATATGATTTAAAAATTCATCACATTAAAGGGAAAGAAAATAAAGTTGCTGTTGCATTAAGTACGAAAGAAAACCTGAATTTTACAGTAGCTATCAGCACTTACACAATAGATCTGGAAGAACAACTTAAAACATGGATAGAACAAGATGAAAATGACCTAAAGTTACAAGCAAAAGAAAAAGAAAATCCAATAGAAATTCTAAGTACAGGGTAGAGCTTGAATGAAAAAGGATTATTACTATATAAAGATAGAATATGTGTACCTAATGTACCTAAGATTAAGTTATTAATTTTAGACGAAATCTATAAAACTCCTTATTCAGGGCATCTAGGTTATTAGAAAACTATAAGCATGCTAAGAAAATATTATTTCTAGCCAAACATGAAGACTAAACTAGTAGAATATATTGCTAGATGCTTTGAATGTCAGCAAGTAAAAACTAATCATCAACATCCAGCTGGGCTACTTCAGCCTTTGCCCATTCCTAGCTGGAAATGGGAGATAATTAGCCTTGATTTTGTTACTGGACTACCTAAAAATCAGAACTTAAATGATTCCATAATGGTAGTGGTTGACAAATTGAGTAAAGTAGCCCATTTTATACCTATAAAAACTACTTATAAAGATGCAAATATAGCTGATATTTTCTTAAAACAAATTTTCCATCTGCATGGGATACCGAAGGTCATAATTTCAGACTGAGACCCTAAATTTACGGGTAACTTTTGGAGATCTCTGTTTAGAGGATTAAATACCACGTTAAATTTCAGTACCTCCTTCCATCATCAAACTGATGGATAGACTGAAAGAGTAAATCAGGTACTGGAAGATCTACTAAGAATCTATGTAAAGGAACAGCCAGGTAAATGGGAAGATTATTTACATCTGGTAGAATTTGCATATAATAATAATTATCAATATTTAGCTAGATATATTCCTTTCGAAATTTTGTATGGAAGGAAATGTAACACTCCCATCTCCTGTAGTAATCCGGTGGACAAGTTAGTATTAGGACCTGAATTATTGAAAGAAATAAAAGTAATTGTAAATTTGGTACAAGGTAATTTGAAAATTGCGCAGGATCAACAGAAAAGTCAAGCAGACCTTAAAAGAACTCCAAAATAGTTCCAGGTAGGTGAACATGGTGTCATTAAGGTGAGACCCAAAAATATTTCTCCGAGGTTGGGTGGTTGTGCCGAACTAGCACCTCGTTGTTGTGGTCCTTTTCAAATATTGTCTAGGATTGGACAAGTAGCCTATCAATTAGCCTTACCACCAAATTTAAGAGTTCACAATGTTTTTCACATTTCTATATTAAAGAAATATTTGCATGATGCTACTCATGTTATTAACTAGAATGACATACAGGTGGAACCCGAAGGAGGGTTTCTGGTGGAACCGAACTGTATCCTCGAGTGAAGGTAGATCACACTTCGGAACCACACCATTGGTCAAGTGAAGGTGCAATGGAAGCACCTTAGTCCAGAGGAGGCCACCTGGGAAATGGAAAGTCATATGTGGGATGCATATCCAATTCTATTCCAGGGGAACTCTGAGGATGAGGAATAAATAACATCAAGGACGATGTTATAATTTAAGGGGGTGTATATGTCACATGCCCCAATTTGTAAAAACAATTTTATAATATTTGAGGAACATTGTGTTAAATTTTATGCTAAGTTGTACTTAATGACCCAGTGGGGTCAAGAATATTTAATGTAAATTCAGAATATTTTATTTATAAATAAATAAATGAGGAGATAACAGCTTAGGGAAGCTGTTAAAAGTGTGTTTACTAGTCAAATTGGTGGAGGAGACTAGGTGGAGAGAAAACTGACATGTGGCATCATCCTCAAACCTCTTCCAACTATTGCAGGTGGCAACTTACCTATATTTTTGGTCATGATTCCCCAAGAAAGTGGAATCAGAGCAGGTGGCTCATTTAATGAAAATTGACCTAGAAGACCTAGGCATCTCTATAAAATTTCCCATTGAAGAGAGCTGAGTTTGCTCATTCTAGAGAGGTGATCATTCAGTGTGAATGAATTTTTACTCAAGAGAAATTCAATGGAGGGGAGTCTGGAATTTGTTTAAGGGGATAACTGCTAAGATTGATCTAGTTGCAACTTTTAATATGAAGATCATACTACTGAGAGCATATTTTTATTACTGAGGTAATTGAACCAGTCAGGTCACAGAGGTTTACAGTTGCATTCTCCACCTAGTTCTCAGCCAAGAAGACTAGGAACAAGCTTGTGGGTCCTGAGGAAGCGTTGTGTGATCGCTCTACAGGAATTTGGTTAGGAGGAACAGCCTCCTTAAGTTGTTGTCATCTTGTCCTCAACAGGTTCTATTTTGTTTTTACTGTCTTCAGTTAAATCATTCTTAGTTTATCTATTACAGGCATGTTAGTGCTTAGGGTTTACGAATGAAAAAGTAACTGTGTAATGTTAAGTTCAGTAAACTTATAGATTATTGTAGAAATGGAAATGATTATGTAAATAGTGAAATGGATAGAAATTAGATTTCCAAGCTTTGTTTTTCCATACCTAAACTCAGGTCATACTCTAGCATAGTTTGATTGTTTAAGTAGTAGATATGATTCTTTTATTTGAATGTAAATAGAAATACATTTTACTTCAATGTTTATGAATTTCATTGAACAGCAGTTTTATGTTTTGTTTCCACTTATTATTTTACTTCAACCAACTAAATGGAAACATAGGTATAAAGAAAATAGTAAATATTATTATTATTACGATATTCTTATACAAATAGAAAATAATGATATTATAGTAGCAGTAGTAAAGTAAACACTAATATTTAAGAAAACATGTGAAAAAGAATTAACAAAACATTTTATAAATATTAGCTTTACAAACAGAGTATGTCTTATCCAGGAACTATGGATTCTTTTATAATTTTATATTTTATTACAAAAATTACTAAAGGTTGATATTACCCTAGTTTCAAGTGCGCTATACTAAAAACCTAAGTAATTTTTCTTAACTAAAGACTAGAAGCAAAACTCTTTAGATTATTTTTTCATATAGAGTTAGCGTCATACTTATAACTTAAAGTCATATTATCTTTCATTATTCTATTAAGAAAACAGAGTTATTAATACTATAAATATAAACAAGAATTTCATAAACTGTAGGGTTTACAGTATTTATTTTAACTCTAAAAAGCCGAGTTCTAGAATTTAACCATATCTTCTAAACAATGCTTAAAAATAATTATAATTTACAGAGTAGTAATAAATAAAATACATATGTAAATAACGAACAAAGTAAACCAAGAATCATTAACCTTTTGCAATATAAATCTCAAATCAAGGTATGCTTATAGCCTGTAAGAATCAAAGGGTCGAAACCCAATCTACTATTAAAACCAAATACATAATAATCTTGTATTAAAATATAACCAGTTCCATTACTGATTGTAAGAGTAAAAACCCCACGAACTATACAACTAGACTGTTCCACAGTCTTCTTTCTTAAAACTAAATATATATAAATCTTTTATTTTAACAGTAATATAAATACACTACTAACAGGTTAAACAAAAGCAAGTTCACAGTCTTCATGTAAAAGAAAAACTGAAGCAAACGAGACAGAGGTCTTTTAAAAACTCTGAGCATAAAGGAGATTCTTATAATCTTAAATCAACAATATTACATCATCAAGATGTAAGGCTGAATTTATTTAACCAAAACCACATACACATCATGGCTCACGAGCCTGTGCTACCCAGCAAAACACTGCAAGGTTTTTCACTTAAAATATGAGTAATAAAAAAGCTAAATATCATAACCAGTAGAGAGTTTGAAGCTAGGTTTTGAAACACAGGAACCTTCAACCAACAACCCATTTTGCAAACAGGGAGAACCCACGATGAGATCGAGGCTTACCCGTTTGAAAGCCCACTAAGTTAACTGATGCATGAGAGACATTTCCTTTCAAGTCTGGAGCCGTTGGTGGTATCCTGCAAGTTTAAATACCAAACATTATTCAGAACTCTATTCATATTTTATTAAAACCCTCATTGGAAAATAAATTGACGAAAGGATGGAGTACATAGTAAAATCATTTACCTGTGAGTAAGAGGTATTTGGAGCTGAGAAGGAATAGTCACCAACTCGAGTGAAATACACTGAGAAACAAACAAACCCTCATGCCAACCCTTTGACATAGGCAGCAAGGATACAACACTCAATCTCCTTGATGCTAAAGCAAAGAACGAATAGACGCAATGGTAAAACCAGTTCCAGGTTTCGAGCTACATGAAGGAGTTCAAAACCACGCACACTGTGTTTTCTCAACTCACTGTAGAAACTAAAAACACCTACTATGAAACCATAAACCACATTGCAAAGTATTGCAGGCTTAGTGCCAAAGGTTAAGGAAGAGTAGGCCTCTCATGGCTGCAAAGAATTTTCACAGCGTATCTTACAGGAAACAAAGCCTCGAAGAACAATGCAAGAGTGTAGGGTTTCAATGTGTTATAAGTCAACCAATGCATGGTGGAGACTTATCCATGTGCCCTTCTAGAAATATAACCAAGTGTGGGTTGATTTCTATAGTCAACACTGCACATTTGAATGTAAAACTTTTCATTTCCAATAATGCAACCCATGCTATCGACGATATTTTAAAGGTTCATATCTTTTTCCATAACGAATTTATGCCTTCGACCATAGTCTAACGGATCATATGTTTTCTCATCTTATCAACTTTGTCATCAAGGATATTATACTATGCATTGGAAATAGTATATCAAGAGACAAAAACTTTTAATATATCATGCCAATAGTTTTGAATACACCATAGTAGTTACTAGGTAGTAAAACTACCTTAGGATACAAGTAGTATTGTTTGTTGTAACATTATAAATTAATTGTAATATTACAATAACTTTTGTATCATGGTTATAACTTGAAGATTAAGGTTACAGCTTGTAAACTAATTGTGTAAGATGATAATCATCATTGCAACAAATCAAATAAGTTGATATTGTTACATTACTAGTAAAGGATAGTTAGAGTATTAAAATAATAACATTATGATTTATTTCATAAACAGAAGAGCTCTGAATTTCTCAACCGAAAGACTTGATGTTGATAAAGGAAGGAGTCTTCCAGAAGACTGAAGATTAACCTTTGGAAAGAATTTCTCTTAAGTAACTAATCCTTCATTGTAAAATTTACCTTTGAAAAACATAGGATTTTGTTCATACATAAAGAGCAGTGCACTTGAGTTTTAAACATGACAATAGCAGTAAGATCATGATACAGTAGAAGTAATTTTTTGACAAGATCATGAGCTCTATGCTCACACTAAGAATCTATAATTGACTAGGTACTACAACCTTTACGATAGAAAGAAACCTTGGATGAACTCATTCTTGTAAATAGCATTAATTATGTTCATGTTAAAACTCATAATGGCTTAAATATAAATAGTCATAAGATCGAAAACAATGAAAGAATTTACTTTACCTCATCGGAGTCTTGCATCATATTAATCAATTTGTTTACTAGCATCTTATCATGCTAAATAAATTCTTCTTGACATAATTCAAAATAAACTCCTACTTGATCATACGCTTACCTGTTGAACCTTTAAGAACCAGTATTCCACTTGAGTTAGCAGAATGATAAGTAATCCCCGAATTTCAAACATGGTTTCTCACCTACTTGAAAAAAGTAAAACAACAGTATAGCTAGCAGCAATTAAATTCAAGTCCTCTTTCTATGACTTGTAAAAATTAAATTTGGATTAGTGTTTCTATATTTGAAAGTAATCCTTAAAAAAATGTTAAACTATTTCATTTTCCACTAACCGCTAGCAGTTACTAAACTGCAATCTAAGACATTTTATGCCACTTTAAAAAAATTTAATTTTTATGAAATTTTGGGTTATTACAGTTTCATATCCACACATGTGTTTGGATTGGAACTCGAGTGTCCCAAAATATTATTCTATCAAGAGGGGTAAGAATATGGTAGGGGTAAATTTAGCGTTATGTTTAAATTAATCTAGTTGCATTATATTCTTAATAAAATGCATCTAGATAAATTATACTTGATAAAGTTTAATTTGTTATATTAAATTCATGATTCATGAAATTATCTAATTATCATTGTGTATGCTGTATATTTTACATATGTTGGGACATTTGATGGAAATGTATCATCTCCTCTGGCTTATGATGAGGAGGAGATGCAGCTGGATGATTATCCCGAGGCATCCCATTTATATAGCCATATCCTTTTATGTATACCAGATGAGAGGTACTAACAAGATGTCGAATATAGGATGGCAAGGTTGTTGGCATGTCACTGGGTGAAGCCTATATCGATGAGGTACATTATTAGGGACCCTCATCACACAGAGTTGTACAGAATTATTCCTCTTGATATGAGGATCTTTATGTAACACATTATTGGTGCTTGTGATATTTTAGATTATATCCCTAATGGAATTTCATTGTCATGTGAGGGAATAGTTCCTCAGCTTTCTAGTCCACATCCTTCTCCATCATCTTCTTTGAATAGTGACATAGCCTCCACATATTATGCACCTCCTGATCCTTAGCCTCTATCTCCTCCTCCTCCACCTTTGAAATCTCATCCACATCCTCCTCCAGCATATCCTCCATGTCCACCTCCATCATATCCTTTATCATCTCATCTACTCCTACTCAACATTCCTCACAATCCTACTTCATCATCTCCTCTACTCCTACTCAAACTTCCTCCTAGTCCTATTTTGTCATCTCCTCTACTCCTAATCATCTTGTCTTTTGATCCTAATTCATCGTCTTATCTACTACTTATCAAATTACCTTTTGATCATATTGATCGGCCCTACCATCCACCATTTCCTACTCCATCCATATCTCTTACAAATATTATTAGAGGGGGTTGTACGATTCAACTTGATTCAACTTGATGGAGATATCCATGATTCATCTCATAGGGGGATATTTTGACCCAGTAGAGATATTGATTCCTTTCACTCTATTAGTGGAGGTTTTGATTCCTCTATATTTACATATAGTGGTGTTGACCATGCCTCTAGATTCGTTGGTGGAAGTGATGATTCCTTTATCTCAAGTCGGAGAGATAGTGGTGATGCTTATGGAAGAGGTGGATCATATATGTCATATCATTTCTTGGACTAGAGATATATTACATTTGGCATATTGTATCATCACTTTTATGTTATATATGTTCATTATATCTATATACATAATAGATTTTTCATATTTATGTTGATGTTTATTTATATGTTGATGGTGATTTATATTATGTTTGTTAGATGGTGAAACTGATCATAATGATATAATTTTTATGTTTATGACGTGTCTAAAATAATGATCACGAAATGTTTATGTTTACATTTATGATGGTATGATCATGATGCTTATGTTTGTTAGTTGTTGAAAATCATGATGATGATTTCCACGTGATTGTATGATTATGAAAAAGAGATTTGTACTATAAAAATGTGGGTCTTTGTAATATCCTAGAATCTGATTTCAAAGACACTAACTCTAGAAAAAGATTTGGTGCAAAAATGGTCAAACTAGGTGCAGGGAAATTACTAGTTTTGACTGTAAGGACTCAAACTAAAATGATTCTTCAAATTAAAATCCGAGCTCTAATATTACTATAATGTCCCTGATCTGTAATCAAATCATAATATTATCTTTGATACAATTTTTATCCAAAATATTAAATGAAAAGTTCCACTAAATCATAAATCTCTTGAGACTAGGTCAACACAAGAAATGTGGTTGATACTTTTATCAACATGGCAGCGGTTGTGGTGAAAAAACAAGGAAAATTTTAGGAATTATAAAGTAGATTCCCTAACACATTTAGATCAGGGACCATTTTTATACCAAATTCCTATCACCATCATGTGATAAGACATTTGACATACCTACTTGCCCTGAATCCCAACTTCTGGAGTGGAAACCCATACTAAATGTCAATATTTCATACAAATTCCCAGCACTGCGCTTACCTTGTTATCCAGAAGTGGTACCCTTGTTCACACCGCCCATCCCCTGCTGCCCAAAAGCAGTGCCACTGCTTATGGCCCTTGGTCCATAAGAAATTATTACCAGAACTGCTCTGTTATTGAAGAAGAAACGCGGTACCCTGGGTAAAAAGGGAAAAAGAGAAGTTTCTCGAGGATTCTAGATGATAAGCCTTGTGTCGTCCCTTATCCCTACTGTTGTGGTTTAGTTGAGCTCGAGATCTCTCACGCTAGGATCTTAGAGGCCACCTCACCCACTAATCTCTCAACCATCCCTATCCATTAAAGCCTTATAAATACAAGCTTATGGCCATGGTTGAGGGGGAGAATTCTTAAGGTATTGTTATGCTGTTGGATTGACCACTTGGTCCATATCATTGGAGAGCATAGAGAGAGATAGAGTCGGAGCTTTTGGGGATGAGAATGTTTGGTTTCATGCAGATGCATGTCAACACTAAGGCTTGGTTGTAAACTTCTTCATATTTCTTTAATGCAAGTTGATTTCTGTCCCACATATATTGTTGTTGTTTGATTTCAC
>LPNX011057942.1:868-26466 GCA_001517045.1 Pseudotsuga menziesii
GCCTTTGGCCTTAATTCTCAGACCTTGTCTAATTTTTGGCTTGTAGCCTTATTTTAGGGTTTCCCTAAAATATTGGACATTGTCCAAAAGAAAAAGAAAAACGCAAAAAAAAGAAAAGAAAAAAAAGTTAAAAAAAAAAGATAAAAGGAAAAGGAAAAAGGGAGAGAGGGTAAAAGTTAAACCACACCTGGTTTCTTAAAGTGGGTTTGAGTTTGAATATAAAAGTGCATAATAATTACTAGTAAAGAGCAAGTGAGATTTGAACTCAGGTGGGGAATGTAACACTCATTTCTCCCAACCACCCAATCTACTCAAATTTTACAAAACTTAAGGGGAAAAAAAGATAAAAAGGATGCATAATAATTGCTACTAAAAAGCAAGTGAGATTTGAACTTA
This sequence comes from Pseudotsuga menziesii, assembly GCA_001517045.1. Lineage (NCBI taxonomy): Eukaryota > Viridiplantae > Streptophyta > Pinopsida > Pinales > Pinaceae > Pseudotsuga > Pseudotsuga menziesii. The sequence continues at coordinate 1,265 of LPNX011057942.1, forward strand.
GGTGGGGAAGGTAACACTCATTCCTCCCAACCACCCAATCTACTGACATTTTCACAAACTATTGGGAAAAAAAGAAGGAGATATTGATTAAATTTCAAAGAAAACTCAAGAATATGGATTTTAATATTGAAAAGAAGAAAAAAATTCCTATCACCTTACAAAAAAATGTTGCAATATTTTTTAGAATTAAAGGGACACTTGCCGGGAAGGATATCACCATTTTCATTGCACCTGCTGAAAGAAATAATTATATTAGTACTGAATTCGCTAACCATTTAGTGATTCCTGAGTCAAATATAAGGGAACAGCTAGACTTTTTGGACAAAAAACGAAATGAAATAAGTGGCTTACAACTGAGTGTTGGATATTATATGGTCACATCGAAATTCATTGTTAGTTCATTATGGAGCTTTGACGGTGACATAATTTTGGGTTTACCTTGGATAAAAACATTAGGGACTTTCATCTTAAATGCCGAAAAGAAGTTTCTGGCATTTTCCTATAAGCGAAAGAGAATCACATTTCAAGATATTACAATGAAGTCAAAAATAGAACTTCCAACATCTGAAGAATTCCATGATATATCAGAGATGATTTCACAGGGTAATCAAAAGTCAGAACAAAAGAAGCAGAAAGAAGTTGAAAAAATTGTCGCTAATAAGGATGAAGAAATTACTCGTTTGAAGAATCATAGTCAAGACTTGATCACACAGATTAAGAAATTAAAAAGGGAAAACATATCGCAAGAGGAAATCCAAGAGGAATTCCACCAAAAGGAAGTGGATCTCCAAAATGATTTCAATAAGAAACTATTACAAAAAAATGAAGAAAATTCTCGATTAAAAATTTTGAATCAAGGGTTGACTGAACAAATAAAAGAATTAAAAAATAAGAAGTTAAAAAAATCCTTAGAGTTATTATCAATTAGTAAATCGCAAGAATCACAAACAATAAAAGTTTCTACACGGGTTCCACAAACGTCTCGAATACCTTATCGTCACCCAAATCACAGAAGTCGATACAACAAACATCAAATTAAAGCATAAACGATGACTAATGCAATAGAGAAGACATCAAAGGCTCAAATTCAAACATCAGAAAAGGGAAGCAATTCAAATCTCGTCAAAGTTCAAAAGAACAATCTTATTGTCACATTGCTACAAGCATCAACAGAAAATGGTTCCAAAAAACAATTACAAAAATCGTTAGAAGCACCAAAAGTTGAAGTTCTAGTAAACACTTCACAGGCAATTCGAATTCCTTATCTCGATCCAAATCACAAGATTCATTATGATAGATGAAAAAATCAAAAAGAAAATTACCAGTATTATTCCTACAAAGAGCAAAGACAAAATCGACAACTCTCGACAATCGATCCGCAAATAATTCCGTTAAGGGTATATATCGGATGGATGAATTCACAACTGAGGCAAAATTTCCACACAATGTTTAAAATAAAGTATCGTCTTATTTCATCAAATGTTGCAACTACCAACACACAATGTCATGAAAAAGCGTTACGAGCTAGAACAAGGGATAAAGTCTTCCATAATTGTGCTTTGAGGACAAAGCAATTCTAAGGGAGAGGCAATGTAATGAACAAAAATATATATAATAAATAATCACTAAATAACTATTATATAATTAATAATAACCATTAAATATCAATATTAATTATTAATATTAATACATCTTGATATTAATAATTAATAATTAATAAATAGTTATTAGTAAACAATTCTAAAATGACGCATCCTTTCATGGATAGTATCCAAAGTGCCTTTACGATTAATATATATATATGGCAGTCACTTTGTAATCTATCATCATACATATTCTATCATCAATTTATATATTATTATGGCTTATTTAATATTCCAAGTCTTTTGGTAATATTATTTGGGTAAGCGAATAATTATTCGCTTCAACTTTCTGGTTTTGAGCAGGTTTTGAAGAAGGCGTATTTTTGCTCAACTGAAGACTCTCGAAAAAACTGGAGTATGTTTTATTTTTTGTATTCTTTAGACGTCTGGACAAAATCAGAGGGGATTAGAAGAGTATCTCGGATGGAGAGGGAACTAATGGGACATAGAATCTTATACCTAGACGCATCCATTACTATGCCCTGAGAAGGAGAGTAGTTATTTGCGCACCATTTGATGAACTCTGAGCAATTTGGAGTTTGTTCAACAGAGAAATAAAATACAAAAGAACTAGAAACCCCATGAGTGTCAATTCCCTGCTCCTTAATGGTTTTTAATTTTCTTTCCGCGGTTTCCACACTGTCGTTGAGTAGGATGATGGATGGATGTATGTCCTCTTTTCACAGCTCCAGATTCCTGGTACCGAGACCTTGTTCATTACCTTCATGAAGGATTGTTTCCAGAACATTGGAATTCTAAACAACGAAGAGTGTTGCGCCTTAAATCAGTTGCATATCATATCATTGATGGAATTTTATTCAGGAAGAATTATGATGGAGTCCTTCTCAGATGCTTAAAGAAAGAAGACGCAAAAAAGATCATAACAGAGTTACATGACGGGCCTGCTGGAGACATTTTTTCGGAGATACGATAGCCCACAAGATTCTTAGAGCCAAATACTATTGGCCCACGTTGTTCAAGGATGCTCATGCCCATGTTATAAACTATGATATCTGCCATAGGTGTGGGGGAAGACAAGCCAAAGCAGCAGGACCATTGAATCCTGTGATGATAACGGAACCATTTGAGCAGTGGGGAATTGATATCATTGCAGAAATAAAACCAAATTCTTCCTTGCATCACAAATATATTTTAACGGCAACTGACTACTTCACTAGATGGGTCGAGGCCATTCCACTATGTAAGGTCAATGAAGATGCGGTCATGGATTTCTTGCAAGACCATATTATGACCAAGTTTGGGGTTTCAATTCCCCTAGTTTTCAATAATGCTACTTATTTTTCTTCTATTAGATTAACTGCATTTCCTCATGAAAAAAGAATTAAGTTGCATTATTCTGCCAACTACTACCCACAAGGGAATGGTTTGGCAGAATCTACAAACAAGAATCTGATTAGGATCTTAAAAAATACTGTGATAGAAAACCAGAAGAGTTAGCATTTAGCATTACCGAACACTCTTTGGGATGATAGGGTCACACCCAAGAATTCCTTAGGCGTGTCACCGTATACCCCTGTTTATGGTAAAGAGGCTATACTTCCTCCTAACATTATGCTACCATATTCCATAATAGCCCAAGAGTCTAGAGGCATAGATAACGAAATCCTGCAAATTAGAATCTATAATCTTTTGAAGGCGGAAGAGTATAGATCCAGGGCCAAAGAACATTTTAAGCAACAGCAGGAAGTAGTGAAAAGGTGGTTTGATAAGCACAAAGCTGGAACAAAGGAATTTGAAGTGGGAGACCTGGTTCTTAAGTGGGATCACCCACGTAATGAGAAGGGGAAGCACACGAAGTTTCAATAGTTATGGGTAGGCCCTTTTCAGATTGCAGCAAAACTTGGCCCCTCAACCTACAAATTGCAAGATTTACAAGGGTGGGAAGAGAACTTACCAGTTAATGGTTTAGTTCTCAAACCTTATTTTTCCTGATTTTTGTTTTTGTTTTGTACATAAATAAACTAATTTTGATTGTTTGTTTGATTTATTTTATTTTTGCTTGTTTTCAGTTTAGATTTTGAATGATTTCAATAAAAAGAGGCAAGCTTTTGGTTGCAAGGGGGGCATCAGGATTCTGAATTAACTAAATTCCTTGAGTGTAAGACTGTGTACTATTGTTTAATCTGAACGAATTTCTTCTAGTTCAGCAGTTTTCCTGAATGGATATGAACACATTGAAGTCCTACTTAATCCTTGTAAAATAAATTAGGATCAAAAGGTCTAGAATACTATTTCGAGGCTCCATCCATCTCACATTTTAAAATGTCCAAGGGAGTGACAACAAATGCCCATGGAAAGGAAGCAGGGTAAACAGTATATTATATATAAATGATCCCATGCCAAGAATTGAATGTCAAAAGGAAAATAAGAGTCAAAAGCTCGTAAGAAAGCAATATATATCAAAACAAAGTACTGAACTATATGAGTACAAAATTGCCAAAAGTTCTTCTTCGTCCGTGAGATGAAAATTAAATATATCTCTCACACAAAAGGACACTATGGATAGAGGAGCCTGAATAAAAATTTAGAAACAAAGGCATGCAGGAGGACTCAAAAAAGGACAAAAAAGTCCAAAAGCACAAAAAGTGCAAAATGGCATGGGAATGAGGAACAAATGAATATTTATGTTTACCATATGTTACAATCCTGTGGTGTCCAAGATAGAAGCTACCTGAAGACAGAGGTAATAAATGAAACTCATCTTCCTGGCCTCAAAAGAGTTATCTTGACTTGGAAATCTTGGTTTCCATTCTCCTAAATTGGACTATCATCAATGATTAAAAATACATATATTTGCCATTTGGGAAATCCAGACATCTAGAAGAATTCAACATGTTGGTTTTATTGTCAAACAGTCTATTACTTAAAGAAGAAATTGTCCAGAGATATGGGTTCACTAGGTAGTCGCAAATTGTTGCAGCTGCAACTATTTCCCAATTTTTTTAAAATTTTGGACCCTACTTTTAAATTTTGTCTTGCTTGGTATTGTTTTAGATTGTTGAACTCTATTGTCTTCTGCTAATTTGAATCTTGTGAGGTTGAATTAAGGAAGCTGAATGACTACTTCTTGTTTGACTTGAACTTGGGGTTTTGGTTTTCGCTGTCGAAAGTCATTTGAACAATGAATCAGGGTCGTAGTTCTCTACGCAGCCGCCGTTGCGGAAGTTAAATAATGAATGACCCGATCCAAAGCCATGTTTTTTGTCAACGCGCTTTTTTGTTTTATTTTATTTCGGTGTTTCTCTTTCATCACCATCGGAACAATAGTCCTTTGTGTTGCCGTCGTTGTGGCTGGCAGAATACAAGCACTCCGACGGAAGCCGTTATCTTTGTCGATTCCGTGAGTTTTTTAAATTGTTTTGCTCTTTTTTCTATCAGAACTCTATTGTACATTTGATCAGGGGACTAGTCTTTTGTTTCGCTAATGCATGACCTTTGGTTGTTCCAATCGCCGAGGGTTTCATGTTTTGCGGGGTCCGTAGTCTAATCATGTTCCGCTTTTGCAGCCCTTTAGCGGATTAACCATCCAACATGTAATTGTTCTTTTCGTCGATGGTTTTATGATTACCAAGACCCGTAGTTGGTTTGACATCCGTCGTTGCGGCTTTCTAGTAAACTATCTTTCCGTCACTTTGTTGGTTTATCTACCGACACTTTATCAGCTAGTTCTGAGAACCTCCGACCGCCGACAATTTTCATTTGATTGCGGAAGCCGTAGTCTATACGTTTTCTGTCATTGCGGTGTTTTAGTGAACTAACCACCCAACGTTTATGTCATTCTGTTTGCCGACGAGGAGTTTTTTCCTTTCGATGCTTTAGTATTTAGTCTTTTCGACGTCGATAGACTTAATGGTCTCGCAAAACTTGTTGTCTGTCTGAAGCCCGCCATTGTGGCTATGAATAAAACTATCATGTCATTGCTTTAATGGTTCAGACCATCGATAAGGGTTTTTCCCGCCATTTTTTGAGTTTTTTACCCTTTATTTGGGGGGGGGGCAGTGGTTTCTGATTCTTGTTAGGGTTTTTTGTGATGAGAACATAGCGCAAGGTCGCATGTTTGATGCTTAGTCTCATTAATAGTGTGGTTTAAATTTTCTTGAATGATTTCCATATTAATGTTGAGTTTTTTTTTTAACTGCATACAGACTTAGAATATTTTTCAGATCCAGTTTGATGATTGCTGTTGTGAAGAAGACATCTCTAAAAGAAAATTCAGAAGCAGAGATGTTGCTCACAGAGGAAGATAGTGAAAGGTTGAGATCAACAGGTTATTGAACAGAATTGATAACAGTAGAGGCCCAGGCTTGGAAATGGCTCATCAGTTACCAAGCCGGTCCCTTTTTACAAAGTGCTTGTAAATCTTAATCTAAAATGTAATGTATTGTATGAATCATGAGCACTCACAAAGGAAAAAATTGTGAGATTAAACGGTTGGGGGAGCCCAAAGGTTTTGTTGTTTGTATAAATATAGGAGAATTAGAGGGAATAGAAGACTTTTTCCCAGACAGATTTGTGAGAATCTGAGTAAGAAGAACTATTTCCTTTTGCATAAATAAATTACAAGTTTCCCATTGGAGAAAGCTTTGTGGAATTTTTCAAATGCTATGCCATGGATTTTCTGAATGTGAACTATTTCGTTTTCAGTCTTTTGTCCATGAACTGTGAGATCGTTCTAACTCTTTGAACCTGTGTTCTTGTGTGAATCCTCTCTAGTTTATTCTATGAATTTTCCACTATGAGTAATGAATGATGTTCATAAACAATTGGCTATCTGGTTTTTCAAATATCTTTAAATGTTCATGTGTTTTGAAAGAAGTATCAACTATCTGTGATTTTTCTTAATGCATGCGCAAAACACATTACTCATTAAAGAATGATAATCTTGCTCCCTAGGGATAGGTTAGATAGTTAGTTTTAGTTTTCTTGTTGTGTGTGATTTAGATGCGAGAGAGTTTAAGACAAGAGATAAGAACCTGCGCATCACATTGTGACCGCTCCTCGTATTCTCTATCAATATGCATTCTTAGATAGGCACTTGCATTTCATACTCTAATATAAAAACTAAAACATACACGGTGGACTGGGCCGCAACCGGTAAAACCTTTTTATTTTGTTACTTGACCTAGGGTAGTCGAACCATAAACCAGACGGATTCCCCATACCAAACAGTAACCGGCTAGTTGGGAACGTTTACTGGGGAGAATCCCTTACTATTGTTGCCTGCGATTTTCTAGGTCTCAACAGTTTTGGTGCTAGAAGGAGGGACACCAGTGCATGGCTGGCCAAGGAAACTTATTTTCTCAAGATTATTCCACCGATAATAGTTCTGAAAGCGATTTGTTTCCCAATCCAATTCCTGAAGAGAAGGGTAAAGATCATTTGTATTATTTTGATAATGAAGTAGTGAATGACTTGAGAAGACATACTAGGGCATATGTGAAGAAGATTGGAGGATTACCAATTATCCCTGACTTACCCAAAAGAGAATATAAAAAGAAATATCGTCCTATATTGGAGGACTCGGTGTTGGTTGGAGATTTGGAAGAACTTGTAGAAACATCCTTACAAGAAGTTGTACAGCCTTTGAATCAAGTAGGCCTAGAGACTCCTTACTCTTCACCTGTTCATACTCCTCTTCATTCACCACCTCATTCTCCACCCAGACTCATGGCAGGCGTAAATAGAAATCAGCCACCCAATCCACCCAATCCACCACCTGCTTGGAAGGCTAGGTCACCTCTAAACCTAGCACCTCCTTTGCATGACTTACCTCAGGATTTTGAGAAAATGATACCTAAGTTTGGTCCTAGCGAAAATATTTTAGTAGATGATCATTTGCAAAGCTTCTACTTGGCTATAGAAGGACTAAGGGCTGGAGAACATGAAGATGTAGTCTGCAGATTATTTCCACATACCTTGAAAGGAGGAGCAGCGTCATGGTATTTTGCTCTGCCTTCAAACTCAATCACAGACTAGGATACATTTGAAAGGATATTCATAAATAAATATGCAGCCCAGAAAACTCACGCATCCCTAATGAAAGGGTTATGCACTTTGAAGAAAGAAAGAAAAGAGAAAGTGCATAGTTTCACCCAAAGGTTTGCTGCTTATCTTAAGAATTTTTCTGCAACTAATAAGCCTTCTGATAAAGTTCTGATTGAATACTATACTTCAGCTTTAGGTCCTAATTTGGCCATGTTTTCCAAGATGAAATTCAAACCCACGTTATCATAAACTTATGAAGAAGCTGAGAGAGTAGAAGCTAAAAGAGAGAGCATAGAAGACTATCTTGAACAATCGGAAGAAAAAAACTTGGGTAAGAAATCGTTATTATTTACTAAGCCCAAGGAAGAGCAGTCACATGACTTTGAGGGGATGGTAAAAATGATGCAGAAGCTATCTAACAAAATAATAAATTTGGAAAAAGAAAAGAAAACTCAGAAATATTTTAAGCCTTACTATAAGAGGAGAGAGGACAACAGTCAACATAAACCTCCTCCACACAGTCCTACAACAATGAACTTGACAGAGGTAGGTATGGATAAATTTTGCACTTTTCATCAATAGCCCCATTCTAAAAAAAATTGTCCTCAATGGATAAATTTGAAGACATTAGTTATGAATAAGCTATTGGACTCTAAATAAACAGAATCTAATAATGAAGGAGAAAAGAATAGTAAACCCACAAAAAAACAAGAGGATGATGCTCTGGTTTTATGGGACTGTGTCTTACTTTTTGATACAGAAGAGGAAGAAACAACAGAAACAAATGTGACAACAAGAAGTCAAGGCTTGTTAAGTAAAGACAGATCAATAATCCCGAAAATTAAGAGACTTCAAGAGAACGTAAAGAAAATTCAGAAAAGCACCACAGCTGATAAAATACCTGAATTCAACATTACAAGTCAAGACCCAAAGCAAATCAACATGCCTGTCAAGCCCATTGAAGAGAAGACTGATGATGTAAAAAAGAATCTCAAAGAGCATAAGATAGATTATGACATTGTGGAAGATATTAAGAGGGCTAAGGAAAATATCTCACCGTTTGAAATGTGTAATATGCCTCAGCAGAAAGAAAGATTGTTAAAATCACTTGAGATACCTGAAGAAAATCTTCCCACTGACAATCAACCGGAAGAAGAGGAAATTGGTGAAGCAAGTGTGGGAGGTCATCCTAAATGAAAAAATCCACCATTTCTCCTGACTTTTGAAATTTTCAACCATAACGTACACAACTGTTTAGTGGACTCAGGGGCATCGGTCTACAAAAGATATATGGACAGCCTAAACCATCTACCTGGCAGGTTATTCAGTTAGATAGAACAAATTTGAAGGTAATTGGGGAAATGGAGGATTTTTTGATTCGACTATATTCAAATGAAAAGGTATGTCAGTTCATAGATATTGTAGTAGTAGACATACCTGAAGCTTATGGACTTTTTGACTCAGGATTGGTCAGCAAAGCTAAATGGGTATTTTGCTTCAGATTGGTCACATTTTTGGTTGCCTTATAAGGGAAGTCCCAATCAAATTAAAGTATTAAGAGAGCCCCACATGAAGCACAATGTTACTCAGCTGGAGGGTAAGAATGAACCAGTGAATTCTGTATTGGGGAATTGCTTCATTGAACTATAACTGGGAAACTACCAAGCGGAAGAAGTCAGAGGCACACCAGACACACAACCCGATCTCCTTCGATTTTCATGGGCTGATGAATTTGACTGTAAAATAGTAGAATTAGTTTCAGATGTATTTGTTGATTCAAGTACAATAGAAGTAGATAGTTTTTGGATGCTTTTTTTTTATGGATATAAAACTTTGGAAGGATCGAGAGCTGGATGTGTCCTGATTGATCCAAAGAAGAATAAACATTTTCTTTCATGTATATTAGAGTTTGAATGTACCAATAACACAGCCGAATATGAAGCATTAGTCCAACGACTAAGAAAAGCAATTGAATTAAAAGTAGAAAATCTGAAAGTATATGGAGATTCTGAAATAATTGTAAAACAGATTCAAAAATAGATACATTGCATCTCACCTCATTTAAATGCTTATCAGAATGAAGTATGGGATTTGTTGACAAATTATTATGCATTTAATATTTTATCCATTCCTAGACTTAAGAATGCAGCAGCTGACTTGTTAGCTACCTCAACTGCAAGGCTTGTGCCTACAAATAACAAGTGTTCTATTGAATTACTTTTCAGGCCTTTGGTTCCTGACATGATTACTAATCTACGAGTTTTTTATGATGATCAACAAATCTTGGAATGTTTAATGAATGATGAAACTTTCATAGGGGCAATTATCGATGACGAAGAACACCAAGTTGAGTTAAAATTTGACAACTTCATTCCTAAATAGGTCAGGACTTTAGAGCGGATGTTTGATTTAGACAGCAAGTTCAGAAGACCAGTAAATGTCAAGAATCACAGCTCGTCTTTGCAATTCAAGCTGACAAATTTGGGAACTGAAGTTAAACCCAAATATGTAAATTTGGGAAAGTGTTGCTCCCTGGGTGAAATAAATAAGTTCATTAGTTTGTTCAAACAATACAAAGATGTATTTTCCTGGACATATGAAGATCTTAAAACATATGAACCAAGATTATACAGCACATCATTCCTATTAGATCTGGATTCAAGCCTTATCAGCAACCTTTGAGGAAGATTCATCCAAAACTGGAGTCGTTAATTTAGAGTGAAGTGAAGAAATTATTGGATGTCAAAATTATATTCAAAGTTAGACACTTAGAATGGGTTTCAAATTTGGTACCAGTAAGGAAGAAATCTGGAGAAATCAGACTATGTGTGGATTTCAGAAACCTAAATCATGCTTCAGACAAAGGCAACTATCCATTCCCACCTGTTAACACTCAGAATGTACCCAGGTTGCAAAGGTAGATTCCAAAGGTAACAGCAAAAACCACTTCAGAAAGAAACTGGCTTTTCTTTTCAGAGAGGGATCTCTCAAATATAGATTTAACAAGGCCAGATATAAATCAACACTCGAAAATTATACAAATGGTTGAAATGATACACATAATCATTGGGCAATGGAGTCACATATACATAAAGATATCACAAACACATATGCATGTGATTTTATCAAAGGCAAGATAACCACTCAATCACAGTCGTTCATTTAGTTCAGGTGGAACAGAAGAAATAATGAACAGTCCATCAATACAGAGCATCAAAAGATTAGTTCTATATTAACTTTAGTAGAAAAATTTATAGAATATCTGAAACAATGATCAAACCATAACCAATATGAATTCCAACCATTCAATACTACGTTTCAGATACGAAGAAAACAAAATGGAGTGTATCACTGGAAAAAACAATTACAAAGGAGAGGAAATACAGACTGTAATGTAAATAGCACAAGAATCTCTGATAACCCACACGCATTCAGCTTTGTTATTCAAAAAAATATATATGTCTTCAAAAAAACATTCATCAACAAGATGGGTTCCAACCCCCATTACATAAAGTAAATGCAAATATATACATAAAATGATCTCTTCTTCCAAGAAGATTTATAACTAAATAACCTGCTTAATCAAAGTGTTTGTAACTATATTCCTAACAACTAGGAATAAACTACTTGCTTTGATCCTGACAGATCATTTAATTTAAATCAACTTGGTAACAAGGTCCGAACAATCAGCTCCACAGCGTGCAACACCTGTCTTCATGGATGAAGAATATACTTTGTTTTTTCCAAATCTTTCCACGGCTCTCCATTGTTCCGCGCTTGGGATATCATACTCAACCATTTCCTGACTAGACACCTCCAGATCCATGTAGGCTTCATAAGACACAGTAGGCAACCCTCCTCTGACGATCAGAAATTTATGCAATATCTCAAAATCTTCTATTAGCTTATCTACGATGACTTTTCCCGTTAGCCCCTTTACCAAATCATCAAATTTAGAGTGATCCATACGGATTTGCACCAGTAGGCTGTGATAATTTTCTTGAGAAAACAATCGTCCCAGCATAATAAAAAATAATTCCTCAAACAAGTCAACTCCACTTATAAAGAAGCCCATTTCGGAAGCTCCCTTTAGCGGTTTCCCTCAAACCTTTTTTCCCCGCAGAATGTTCCACAAACTGCCACATGTACCACGGTTTCAATTCCGCTACCACTTTTCTTCTCCAACCATCACGCAACTCTATCCTCCAGATCCGATGATGACCGTCGATGCATTTTCACTTTATTTTCCAGTCGTTGGATAAGCTTACACGTACCCATTCCGCTGAGCCCTTTCATTTTAATGAACGTGCAAGTTTACGAAGCGGACTTCCTATTGATCGTAGATTTCACTGACCTAGATTTATGACCGTTGATCTCTGCATCTTATTAACTATCTCCATATGTCCTTATCTTCTGTGCATATTCATAGAGCAGGTATATCATAAGCCATCGATCTTCACTTCCTTGTTCTACACCATTGGATCATGTGATAATTTCATTGCTTATGCGCCCTTTATCATACTTTCACACCATTATATTTAACCAAAGTTTCAAGAAACCATTATTTTACTTTACCATGGTCTCTTCGACCCTCTGCTAGTTAGAGGTGTTAACAAATGGCTCCATCTGGGGATGATATCCTCCCTGCGAGGTATCAAAGAACTCGTAGACCAGGTGCCTGTCTTTAATATTTCATAATAACTTCTAGAAAATTTATCTTTTTTGTTGATATATGTAATAAAAAGGAATGGCATGCCTCCTGAATCTTAGGGATTTCACTGGGAGCTTCAAAAACATTCATCTTACCATATGTACTGATTTCTAAAGAAAAAGAAATATTTACAAGCTATAATACAGGTTTTACCTCCCTCTTTAGGATAAGTAATGTTTTAGAAATCTCCCATTAACATGGTTACTATCCAGAGAAACCCCATTCGGATATTCCAAAAGAAATGCATTTTGTCCTCTGTATCTAGCAATAACATAAGGACCCATCCACATATGATCAAATTTTCCATGTTTATCTTCTTTAGGCGCATCCCACTTCAGGACCAAGTCATCAATCTAAAAATGCTCTTCTTTCACCTTTCTATCAAAAGTATTTTTTATTTTTTCTTGATGTAATTGCACCTTGTCATAAGCCTTATTCCTTCGCTCTTCTAGTTCAATAATCTAATTTATTCTCCTTTGCATATGATTTGGTTCTTCTTGCTGCTCTTGGAAATATCTCATAACTGGAACACCTAACGATGCTAGAAAAACAACTTCAGTTCCATACACCAGTTGGAATGGAGACATGCCAATTGCCCTTTTGGTACTAATCCTGTCAGCCCATAGAGCATATTTGAGCTTGGTGTTCCATGACCTTTTATTATCTTCCAATAGCTTCCTGATGATCCTTACTAAGCTTTTATTTGAATATTCGGCTAACCCATTTCCCTGCGGATAATAGGCAGTCGAATGATTAAGACTTATATGATATTTGTGACAAAAATCAATCATTTTCTTGGATTTAAAGGCAGCCTCATTGTCCATTACTATTCTTTTGGGGCATCCAAATCTAGCCAATATATTTTCCTCAAGAAAATCCATGATTACAGTTTCAGTGGCTTTCCTGGTGGGAATCGCTTCAATCCATTTTGTAAAATAATCCGTGGCTGTTAGAATCCATTTGTGTTGTCCTGACGAATTGGGGTTTATTTTGCCAATGAAATCCAAACCCCATTGTTGGAAAGGAGCTTCTATCGTTATCGGGTTTAAAGGAAGAGGAAGTACCTTTCTTTTACCATCAAAATTTTGACACTGATGACACATGCTGGTTTCTTTATAAACATCTGAAAATAATGTTGGCCAATAATAGGCTGCTCTTAGAATTTTATTTGCAGTCACTTTCCAAGAATGATGGCCTCCACAATCTCCTTTATGAAACTCTTTGACTGTATGTTGAGCTTCATTATCCAAAAGACAGTTTAATAACACACCTCCAGGGTCCTTCCAATAAAGATATTGATTTATAATACAAAATTTAGCAACTTTCAATTTTATTGATCTTGCTCTTGACTTACTCAATCCTGCTAGTGCTTGGAAATTTCGAAGGACGTAAACAATATCAGAATACCATGGAGACGCCACGAAATCAATCATCACTTCCACTTCTGTATCCAACTGATTAAACTGGTGAGATAAGAAATTAATTTGCAAAGACTCACAATTTGAATTTGTCATCATTTTTTCTAATCCTTGTCCCTTAACCAATTTAGTAGGCTTTATCTCTATGTCATACTCCAGTAATGTAGCTATCCATTTTTCCCTTCTTCCTTCTGGATCAGGTTGTGTCAAAATTCCTTTCACTACAGCAGTTGGAACATGTGCACATGTGAGTGTAGAACATATACTCTAAAATCTTTCAATGCTTTGACTAAAGCATATGCATGTTTCTCCATGATGGCATATTGCAATTCTCCATCCCTCAACATTTTACTGAAAAATGCTATGGGCTGCTCCAAGTTCTCATCATTCTTCTACAATAAAACTGCTACAATGGTATACTCTGAAGCATACGAAAATATTAAAAAAAATTTGGTAAAATCTGGACTTACCAACACAGGAGCATCTGAGATGGATTTTTTTATTTCCCGAAATGACTTCCTAGCTTCCGCATTCCATTTTATTTCATGACCCTTTTTCAACATATTTGTAATATTCATTAGGATTTCAGCAAAGCTAGGAACAAATCTCCTTAAAAAATTCACCTGTCCCAAAAATGACTGTATCTCCTTTTTACTCCTGGGTTCTCCTACCTTCAAAATTGCACTTACACTTTCAGGATCAATTTTTATTCCATATTTAGATATTATATGGCCCAACAATTTTCCCTCTTCCAATGCAAAATTGGACTTCTTTGGATTCAATGATATACCAAATTTCCTACACTTCATGAAAACTTTTTCTAGATGATGAATATGTTTTCTGTCGGATTTCGAATAGACAGTAATGTCATCCATATAAATGACCACAAAATTCCCAATTTCTCCCGCAAAAGCAATGTCCATGGCCCGCTGAAAAGTAGCTCCTGCATTCATTAAACCAAAAGGCATCTTTGCATACATAAAAGTGCCCCAAGGTGTAGTAAATGCAGTCTTTTCTTGATCTTCAGGTAATACATTGATCGGATTGTAACCAGAAAAACCGTCTAACATTGAAATTCTCTCAGCTCCAACCACCTTCTGCAATATATGATCCATCTTTGGCAAGGGATAATTGTCTTTCATAGAAACTTTATTTAAATTCCGGAAATCTATACACAGTCTTATTTCTCCATTCTTATTTCTAATAGGAACCAGATTTGTGACCCACTTTGAAAATATTAGAGTTACAATGATCTTGGCATCAAATAATTTTTTAATTTCCTTCTCAATAATGGGAAGCAATTTAGGGTTTATCCTTCTGAGTTTTTTCTTAAAAGGTTTCTCCCCAGGTTTTATAGGAATAGTATGTTGTATTATAGATGTATCATACTCCTTAAGATATTCATAACTCCAAGCAAATACATCTATATATTTCTTCATTAAATTCACATATTCTTCTTTTTCTTTTTCAGGAAAATTTTTGGATAATTTTATAATCTTAGGATTCTCTTCAGTGCCAATATTCCTATCTTCAATAGCATTCTCAACGGGCTTCACTTTAGGATTCTTCGTAACATCATTCTGATCAAAAAAAATTTCCAAAGGAATCAAAGCTCTTGGTATAAAATTATTTTTTAATTGAATAATATCTTTTCCTCCTAAGGTTCCCTTTAACTTTTCAGTGGCATCCTTTTCTTTCTCAGGTTCTTCATCATCTTGAAATCTCTCGCCATTGTCATTTTCGGTGTCAATATGAGTATTTACAAATTCTCCTGATAGTTCTAAAAATATTTTGATCTGCATGTCATCTTCAAATAACTACCAATATTTAGAATTATTTGGAATAGATGGTATGTTCACAATGTCAACTTGATATTCTTTCTGACCAGCAATAGGGGTTTTAAATTTTCCAGCAGCTACTGCCAAAGAATCTGCCACGGTATTTTCATGTCTGGAAACCACTTGAATCGTGTGCTCTGTAAAAAAGTTACCAATCATATCCCATACTTAGTTCCTATAAGCCCTCATCCGAGGATGCCTGGTTTGATAGCTATCATTCACTTGGTTTATCACCAATTCTGAATCTCCTAAAACTTTTATCCTATGGACTCCCAAATCCTTCAAGGCATGCAACCCTAGTAATAATGTTTCATATTCAGCTAGAATGTTCGTGCATTAAAATGTTAATTATATGATAAAGCTTTGAAATCTCGGATAGGAGAAATTATATACACACCATCTCCAGCACCTTTTTTTGCAACAGATCCATCAAAGTACATAGTCCACAAACCTTCTTTTTTTTTTTTGCCTCCAAAGCCTCCTGTTCCATCACTTTTTCTTCCTTATTTTCCTCAAACTTCTTCTGCAATGTAGCTTCTAAATCATATGGGACAGTACCATTAAAGAAAATAGAAGACCCCAAATCAGTATCAACAGCATATATATGATGAAATTTAGGTTTATCTTGACTGCTCACTACATAAGGAGTTCTTTTTTCACTATATAACCTTCTAATCCCGTCTTGGACAGGAATCGTAGCATATGACATATCCATTTGTAAACTACTTTTCAACTTTGAAGTCCAAGATCTTGACAACAATACCCCAAACTTGGGTGGGATATCTGCTACTACCACATCCATGACTATAGTTTTAGATGGTAATTTATTCAGAGTTACCACCATATCTTTAATCAAACCAAGACATTTTACTCTTCTAGAGTCAAAAGAATACAAATCTTTATAGGGTCTCGTCACTTCCAATCCCAGGCTTTCAACTACTCCCTTCGGCATTAAATTATGTGATGCACCTGAATCTAGCATATCATTATGGACCACCATATCATGCACATTCAAACTCAAATAAAAAGGAGGGACTTCTTCATTTTCTAAATTTTCAACCTTTGTCCCAAATGAAATAGTAGGATTATCATCATTCAACTCTAAAATATCAGATTGCAATTATCCTTGACCTTTAACCATTTTTGTTATAGTATTTCTATGTTCATTGTTTCTCAACAACTCGTTAAATGGAACATAAATTTTTAACTTTGAAAGCTCATTTTGCAAATTAAAACTAGAACCAACTCTTTCTACATCGATTGGGGTCACTTGCTTCATTCTTTTGTCTCTCTGTATCTCGTTTTCAACTTCTTTATTTACAAAATACTCTTTTTGCACTTCTTTTCCCTTCTCTATATTTAGAGAACTAGTGGAAGGTTGATTTGGATTTTACTTCCCCTTATTTATAAAAACTTCCTTGTTTCTCAATCTGATTTTCCTCTGCACATCATCCATAGCATGTAGATAACCCCTTTGATACTGTTCTATCTCCCTTTCAAACTCATCATTTCCACATTCCTGCTCAAACATGTTATGTTCTTCTTCGGTAAGATATATCTTTGAATCTAGTTCTCCAAAAAGATGAATTTCATTTTCATTAGGATCTTCTTCATCGGCAACATAATTCTCAGGAAATGATGGTCAAACTTGCTATTCTTCTTGATTTCTTGGGTTTCTCATGTCTCTCTGCCTATTTTGTGGAAGAACATGAGGATTTGGTCTCT
Source organism: Pseudotsuga menziesii (assembly GCA_001517045.1). Taxonomy (NCBI): domain Eukaryota; kingdom Viridiplantae; phylum Streptophyta; class Pinopsida; order Pinales; family Pinaceae; genus Pseudotsuga; species Pseudotsuga menziesii. The sequence goes on from LPNX011057942.1 coordinate 18,606, forward strand.
TAAAATTAGGGTTCCTGATTTGAGGATCGACTTGTTCTCAGTTGAACACCCTATTATCCATAGTTAATCTGTCCATCAACTTTTCCATCGTCTTCAACATCATTTCAAATTTGATATCAGTGGTAGAAGAAGAATCAGAAGGCAAATTTTCTTCCTTTTTCCTCCTATCAATATCTCTGTGTTTCATTTTTCCACTCGCCATCATATTCGCTTCTACTTCTAAAGCATCTGTAAACATTGCAGCAAGGGTTGTTGATTTTCTCTCTCTCAATGAGAATGAAAAATCATTATCAAAGGCTCCAGCATAATGTAGTTTAGCAGCAGCTGTAGAAGGTTTTATGTCTTCCAGAATAGAATTATAAACCCTCATGAACCTGCTTGAAAATTCATGAACAGATTCGAAACCCCCTTTTTTGAGACTGTTATACTGAGACAAGAGCTATAAAGGATTATGTTTATCATCCCATCTATCTAGAAATGCATTCTGGAAAGCTTGAAAATTAAATATAGACCCATCTGGAAAATCTTTAAACCACTTATATGCCTCACCTGATAAACTCTGAGCAAATAACCGCATTTTAACATCTGCATAATCAACTTCTTCCAAGTCAACGAAATCTTCAAACCTAGCCACATGTTGCTTTGCGGTTATGTCACCTTCTCAATCAAATAAAGAAATTATTGGGAATAATTCTGAGGAAGGTCATGTAATAAAGCAGGCAAACGCAAGGGAGCAAATTTGGCTGCCATTGGTCTAGGTGGGTTCAAAGGAACTGAAGACTTTTGAGTGTTTTGAAAGGCAAATGTTTCAACTTTTGTAGTCTGTTGTAAATCTCTCCAGAGGGAATCCAGAAAATAAGATTCTAATCTACGAGAATTAAATTTAGTATTCTTAAGATCAGACTCAGATTTAGTTTTCAACAAAATCCTTCCAACATTAACTTCCCATTCTCGATCAAAAATATTAGGAGAATTTTGAGAAGATGATGCACCAAACAAAGGAAAACCTATTTTTTCTTTATCTTTTTTCTTAAATAACCTTTCCGGATCTTCCAAACTTTTTAAGACTTCAGTGTCAGAATTACCTCGTGTGTGTCTTCTCGAAGCCAGAATGACTCCTTAAGATTTTAAAAGTTCTACAATGGAATCGCCAGGGAAAATATACAACCTTCTCTACTAACAAAAACTCCTATTTTCCCTCAGAAATCTTTCCTTGGTCTTCAAACTCTATCATTCTCCCCAGGGCAAATTCGGACTTTCGTCCCCGACAACGGCGCCAATTTGTTAACACTTAGAATGTACCCAGGTTGTAAAGGTAAATTCCAAAGGTAACAGAAAAAAACACTTCAAAAAGAAAATGGATTTTCTTTCCATAGAGGGATCTCTCAAATATAGATTTAACAAGGCCAGATATAAATCAACACTCGAAAATTATACATATGGTTGAAACGATACACATAATAATTGGGCAATGGAGTCACATATACATAAAGATATCATAAACACATATGCATGTGATTTTATCAAAGGCAAGATAACCACTCAATCATAGTCATTCATTTAGTTCAGGTAGAACAGAAGAAATAATGAACAGTCCATCAATACAGAGCATCAGAAGATGAGTTCTATATTAACTTTAGTAGAAACATTTATAGAATATCTGAAACAATGATCAGAGCATAACCAATATGAATTCCAACCATTCAATACTACATTTTAGATATGAAGAAAACAAAATGGAGTGTATCACTGGAAAAAACAATTACAAAGGAGAGGAAATACAGACTGTAATGTAAATAGCACAAGATGGGGAAAATTTTCTTATAGAAGGATTCCCTTCGAATTCATTAACGCTGGAGCTACTTTTCAGAGGGCTATGGATATAGCTTTCTGTGGTCTAATTGGTCGTAGTGTTGTAGTGTATCTCGACGATGTAACAATATTTTCAAAGAAGCATTAGAGGAAATTTCAACTCAAAATGGGCCTTTTAACTTTTATTCAAATTCCATGTCATCATGTGTTAGCCAATGAAATTGCTTTAAATTTGAAATACCGTATAGGTCTTAAACACTTTTTTAATATAAATTTGGGGATAGGTATCATAAAAAAAACTACTTTTTTGTTTGTATTTTTGACATATCTCCCCGTGTTTTTACTCAAATTTCGATCGGGAGAGCTCGTTGGATGTGGAATTAAATTCCGCATAAAACGAGTATGCACTTGGCATACTTTTGACGGACCCCGCTACCCCAAAAATAGGAAGTACCTGAAAAAATGTAATGATGACATCATCATTTCATTTTTTAGGTATTTCTTGTTTTTGGGGTAGAGGGGTCCATCAAAAGTATGCCGAGTGGGTACTCGTTGGATGCAAAATTTAATTCTGCATCCAACAAGCTCTCCCGATCAAAATTTGAGTAAAAACACAGGGAGATATGTCAAAAATACAAACAAAAAAAGTAGTTTTTTTCTTTTCTTCCTCCAAAATTAATAAATATTATTTTGTTATTTTAACTATTATTTTATTAGTTCATTTTAGGAGGCCCATTTTGAGTTGAAATTTATTCTAATGAGAGAAGAATACGCATTCCATTTAAAACAAATTTTCGAGCGTTGTCGAAAATACAGCATCTCACTGAATCCAAGGAAATGTGTGTTTGCTGTTATAGAAGGAAATCTACTGGGTCACGTGGTTTCTAAAAGGGGGATCTCCATAGACCCAGAAAGGATCAAAGCTATTGAATAGATCCCCTTACCCCATAATAAAAAAGGGATGCAATCATTCATAGGGACAATAAATTTCGTGCAAAGGTTTGTGCCGGATTTCGCTCAAATTGTTAAACCTTTGCAGCAAATTATGAAACAAAGTGTACAATTCAAGTGGACTGATGTAGAGAAGAATGCGTTCAGTAAAATCAATACATCTATTGCTCATGCACGCTCTCTCAAAAGTCCATATTTTGAGAAGGATTTTATTTTGTACACTTTCGCTTCTGACAATTCACTAGCAGCGGTGCTTACACAGAAGGAAGATGGGGGAGATGAGTTCCCCATATCATTTATGAGCACTGGTCTGCAGGGGGGTGAATTGAATTACCCAATGGTAGATAAACAAGCTTATGTAGTCTTCAAAGTGGTAAAACAATTCAGGCCATACATACTTAATAACCGAACAAAGGTAATAGTTCCACACCCAGTTGTGAGGTCTCTATTCGTACAAAAGGAATTAGGATAAAGAAGAGGCAACTGGGTAACAGCTTTACAAGAATGTGACCTCGAATTCAAACCAGCATGCATAGTTATGGGACAAGGATTGTGCAAATTAATGGCTGAAGGTAAAAACAATGAAGAAAATGATTGGGAAAATGAAGCTAAATTACATATGATGGATGTATGTCCTTTTTTCATAGCTCCAGATTCCTAGTACCGAGACCTTGTTCATTACCTTCAGGAAGGATTGTTGCCAAAACATTGGAATTCTAAACAACGAAGAACGTTGCGCCTTAAATCAGCTGCATATCAGATCATTGATGGAATTTTATTCAGAAAGAATTATGATGGAGTCCTTCTCAGATGCTTAGAGAAAGAAGATGCAAAAAAAGTCATAACAGAGTTACATGATGGGCCTACTGGAGGCCATTTTTCCAGAGATATGACAGCCCACAAGATTCTCAAAGATGGATACTATTGGCCCACGTTGTTCAAGGATGCTCATGCCCATGTTATAAACTGTGATATCTGCCAAAGGTGTGGGGGAAAACAACCCAAAGCAGCAGGACCATTGAAGCCTGTGATGATAACAGAACCATTTGAGCAGTGAGGAATTGATATCATTGGAGAAATAAAACCAAATTCTTCCTTCCAGCAAAAATATATTTTAACAGCAACTGACTACTTCACTAGATGGGTCGAGGCCATTTCGATACGTAAGGTCAATGAAGATACGGTAATGGATTTCTTGCAAGACCATATTATGACCAGGTTTGGGGTTCCAATTTCCCTAGTTTTCAATAATGCTACTTATTTTTCTTCTATTAGATTAATTGCATTTTCTCATGAAAAAGGAATTAAGTTGCATTGTTCTACCAACTACTACCCACAAGGGAATGGTTTGGCAGAATCTACAAACAAGAATCTGATTAGGATCTTAAAAAAGACTGTGATAGAAAGCCAGAGGAGTTGGCATTTAGCACTATCGAACGCGCTTTGGGCTGATAAGGTCACACCCAAGAATTCCTTAGGTATGTCACCGTATACCCTTGTTTATGGGAAAGAGGCTATACTTCCTCCTAACATTATGCTACCATCTGCCATAATAGCCCAAGAGTCTAGAGGCACAGATAACGAAATCCTGCAAATTAGAATCTATAATATTTTGAAGGCAAAAGAGTCTAGATCCAGGGCCAAAGAACGTTTTAAGCAACAACAGGAAGTAGTGAAAAGGTGGTTTGATAAGCACAAAGCTAGAACAAAGGAATTTGAAGTGGGAGACCTGGTTCTTAAGTGGGATCACCTGCATGATGAGAAGGGGAATCACACGAAGTTTCAATAGTTATGGGTAGGCCATTTTCAGATTGTGCAAAACTTGGCCCCTCAACCTACAAATTGCAAGATTTACAAGGGTGGGAAGAGAACTTACCAGTTAATGGTTTAATTCTCAAACCTTATTTTTCCTGATTTTTGTTTTTGTTTTGTACATAAATAAACTCCTTTTGATTGTTTGTTTGATTTATTTTATTTTTCCTTGTTTTCAGTTTAGATTTTGAATGATTTCAATAAAAAGAGGCAATCTTTTGGTTGCAAGGGGGGCATCAGGATTCTAGATTAACTAAAGTCCTTGAGTGTAATATTGTGTACTATTGTTTTATCTGAACGAATTTTTTCTAGTTCAGCAGTTTCCCTGAATGGCTATGAACACATTGAAGTCCTACTTAATCCTTGTAAAATAAATCAGGATCAAAAGGTCTGGAATACTATTTTGAGGCTCCATCCATCTCACATTTAAAAATGATTTAGGGAGTGACAGCAAAAGGCCCATGGAAAGGAAGCAGGGTAAACAGTATATTATATATAAATGATCCCATGCCAAGAATTGAATGTCAAAAGGCAAATAAAAGTCAAAAGCTCCTAAGAAAGCAATATGTATCAAAACAAAGTACTGAACTATATGAGTACAAAATTGCCAAAATTTCTTCTCCGTCCGTGACCTGAAAATTAAAGATATCTCTCACACAAAAGGACACTATGGATAGAGGAGCCTGAATAAAAATTCAGAAAGAAAGGCATGCAGGAGGACTCAAAAAAGGACAAAAAAGTCCAAAAGCACAAAAAGTGTAAAATGGCATGGGAATGAGGAACAAATGAATATTTCTGTTTACCATATGTTACAATCCTATGGTATCCAAGCTAGAAGCTACCTGAAGACAAAGGTAATAAATGAAACTCATCTTCCTGGCCTCAAAAGAGTTATCTTCACTTGGAAATCTTGGTTTCCATTCTCCTAAATTGGACTATCATCAATGATTAAAAGTACATATATTTGCCATTATGGAAATCCAGACATCTAGAAGAATTCAACATGTTGGTTTTATTGGCAAATAGTCTGTTACTTAAGGAAGAAATTGTCCAGAGATTTGGGTTCACCTGGTAGTCGCCAATTGTTGCAGCTGCAACTATTTCCCAAATGTTTTAAAATTTTGGACCCTCCTTTTAAATTTTGTCTTGCTTGGTTTTGTTTTAGATTGTTGAACTCTGTTGTCTTCTGCTAATTTGAATCTTGTGAGGTTGAATTAAGGAAGCTGAATGACTACTTTTTGTTTGACTTGAACTCGGGGTTTTGGTTTTCACTATCGGAAGTCAATTGAACAATGAATCGAGGTCGTAGTTCCCTACGCAGCTGCCGTTGCAGAAGTTAAATAATGAATGACCCGATCCAAAGTCATGTTTTTCATCGACACGCTTTTTTTTTCGGCGTTTTTGTTTCATCACCATCAGAACAATAGTCCTTTGTGTTGCCGCCGTTGTGGCTGGCAGATTGCAAGCACTCTGACGGAAGCCCTTATCTTTTTCGATTCCGCGATTTTTTTAAATTGTTTTGCTCTTTTTTCTATCGGAACTATATTGGACATTTGATTGGGGGACTAGTCTTTTGTTTCGCCGATGCACGACCTTTGGTTGTTCTAATCGCCGAGGGTTTCATGTTTTGCGGGGTCCGTAGTCTAGTCGTGTTCCATCGTTGCGTCCCTTTAGCGGATTAACCACCCGACATGTAATTTTTCTTTTCATCGATGGTTTTATGATTACCAAGACCTGTAGTTGGTTTTACATCCGCAGTTGCGGCTTTATAGTAAACTATCTTTCTGCCACTTAGTTGGTTTATCTGTCGATGCTTTATCAGCTAGTTCTGAGAACCTCCGACCGCCGACAATTTTCATTTGATTATGGAAGCCTTAGTCTATACATTTTCCATCGTTGCGGCGTTTTAGTGAACTAACCACCTGACGTTTATGTCGTTCCATTTGCCAACGAGGAGTTTTTTTCATCCAATGCTTTAGTATTTAGTCTCTTCGACGCTGATAGACTTAATGGTCTCGCAGAACTCATTGTCTGTCTGAAGCCCACCATTGTGGCTGTGAATAAAACTATCCTGCCAATGCTTTAATGGTTCGGACCATGGATAAGGGTTTTTCCCGTTGTTTTTTGAGTTTTTTACCCTTTTTTTTTAAGTGGGGGGGGGGGGGGGCAGTGGTATCTTATTCTTGTTAAGGTTTTTTGTGATGAGAACACAACGTAGGGTTGCATGTTTGATGCTTAGTCTCATTAATAGTGTCGTTTACATTTTCTTGAATGATGTCCATATTAATGTTGAGTTTTTTGTTTAACTGCAAACAGGCTTAGAAGATTTTTCAGATAAAGTTTGATGATTGCTGCTGTGAAAAAGACGTCTCTAAAAGAAAAGTCAGAAGCAAAGATGTTGCTCATAGAGGAAGATAGTGAAAGGTTGAGATCAACAGGTTATTGAATAGAATTTATAATAGCAGAGGCCCAGGCTTGGAAATGGCTCATCAGTTACCAAGTCGGTCCCTTTTTACAAAGTGCTTGTAAATCTTAATCTAAAATGTAACGTATTGTATGAATCATGAGCACTCACAAAGGAAAAAATTGTGAGATTAAACAGTTGGGGAAGCCCAAAGGTCACTTGGGGGGGCAACCCAAAGGTTTTGCTGTTTGTATAAATATAGGAGAATTAGAGGGAATAGAGGACTTTTTCCCAGACAGATTTGTGAGAATCTGATGTAAGAAGAACTATTTCCTTTTGCATTAAGAAATTACAAGTTTCCTGTTGGAGAAAGCTTGTGGAATTTTTCAAATGGTGTGCCATGGATTTGCTGAATGTGAACTATTTCGTTTTCAGTCTTGTGTCCATGAACTGTGAGATCATTCTAACTCTTTGAAACTATGTTCTTGTATGAATGCTCTCTAGTTTATTCTATGAATTTTCCACTATGAGTAATGAATGTACGGTTCATAAACAATTGGCTATCCGGTTGTTCAAATATCTTTAAACGTTCATGTGTTTTGAAAGAAGAATCAGCTATCTGTGATTTTTCTTAATGCATGCGCAAAACACATTACTCATTAATGAATGATAATCTTGCTCCCTAGGGATAGGTTATATAGTTAGTTTTAGTTTTCTTGTTGTGTGTGATTTAGATGCGAGAGAGCATTAGAGGAATTTTGGGGTCTAAAATGGGCCTCCAAAGGAAAATAATAAAATAATAGTTAAAATAATAAAATAATAGTTAAAATAAAAAAATAATATTGATTAATTTTGGAGGAAGAAAGAAAAAAACTACTTTTT
>LPNX011057942.1:35119-114309 GCA_001517045.1 Pseudotsuga menziesii
TAAATTGTTTGAAGGGAACAACATAAATCGGAAGATGACTCTAAGAAATCAACTGAAGAATGTGAAGATCCAGAATGCAGAGACCATCTAGTCTTACTTCACAAGGGTTTCTCAGATCAAGGAACAATTGGAAGCAATAGATGAAGAAGTGGAGAATGCATAAATTGTGATGACCACCTTGAATGGTCTCCCTAGGACATGGGATTATTTCATTCAAGGGGTCTGTGCTAGAAAGAAGTTAGTCAAGTTTAGCATACTGTGGGAAGAATGCTCTCAAGAATAAGCTCGGATAGCAGATCTAGAAGAGAATATGGGAAGTGAATATCAAGCCCTCACAATACAATCCAAGAAATCCAGATCCAGCCATCACAGAAGTCAGTACTCTCATCACAAGAATAACTCTAGAAAGCCTAGAGATAAGTCTAAATTCATTTGCTATACATGTGATGAAAAAGGACACTTTGCTAGAGATTGTCCTAAGAACAAAAGTAGTCCTCCCAAGAAGAAGGGAAGAAAAATAAGACATCATGCTCATGCTGCAGAGGATGATGAACCATCCAAGAAGAGATCCAAATATGAAAGTGAATATTCTTCAAGCGAGGATGAATATGTTTTGATCTCCGATCTCACGGGAAACATTACTCATGGAAGTGATTATTGGCTTATTGATAGTGGGGCCTCCAAACATATGACTGGATTCAAGGAATCCTTTGTGAAGCTCTCAGAACATGAATCACCTCACAAGGTGAAGCTAGGAGATGACTACCAATATCCAATAAAAGTTAGTGGGGAATCTTCCTATAAACTGGACTCTGGTAAGTCTCTTACAATGAAGGAAGTATTGTTTGTGCCAGGACTCAAGAATAACCTTCTCTCCATATCAGCATTGGATGCAAAATGAATGAGGGTTCCATTCATAGATGGTCAAGTCATCATGTGGCCAAAAGGAAAGACTATTGATGATGCAATAGTGATCGGTGAACAAGAAGGAGGTTTGTACAAATTAAAGGGCCATCCAGAACAATCCTTGGTCCATGACACAGTAGAGCCAAGTGAACTTTGGCATATAAGGCTTGCACATGTGCATTACAGAGCACTACCTCTTGCAAGAAACGTTGTTGAAGGTCTTCCAAAAATGCAAGCAAAACATGACAGGGTCTGCAAAGGATGTGCGAAAGGGAAGAACACAAAGAAGACATTTCCAAGTAGCGAAAGCAAGGCAAAAGGAATCTTGGAAATCATCCACTCCGGTGTATGCGGTCCTATGTCATCCAACTTTCTAAGTGGGTATGCATATTATGTTTCTTTTATTGATGATTTTTCTAGGAATACATGTGTTTAATTCATGAAGAACAAAGATGAAGTATTTAGCAAATTCAAGGAATTCAAAGACTTGATCGAGAACCATAATGAAAAGAAGATCAAGACTTTACGATCAGATAATGGTGGAGAATTCACTTCAAGTGAATTCAAAGAGCTATGTAAAGAATCAGGGATTAAGATGGAGTTGTCCACTCCTTACAATCCTCAACAGAATGGGATTGCGGAACGGAAGAACAGAACTATCATGGAAGCTGCTAAAGCAATGCTTCATGATCAAGATCTTCCTATGCATCTTTGGGCAGAAGCTGCTAGAACAGCGGTGTATGTACATAACCGTACTCCACATAGAGTACTCAAGAACAAGACTTCTGAAGAAGTCTTATCCGGCAAGAAACCAGAAGTCAGCCATCTCAGAATATTCGGCTGTCCTGTGTACATACACATTCCAAAAGAAAAGAGAACAAAATTAGATCCTTCAGGAAAGAAGGGCATATTTGTGGGATACTCTGAAAGCTCGAAGGCTTACAGAATCTATTTCCTAGAATACAAGAAGATTGAAATCAGCAGGGATCTGACATTCGATGAAGACACATCTTACAACAAATCCAGAAAGAGACCTGCTGAAGAACCTGAAGAAGTAGAAGCACCCAGAATCCATGACACAACCATGAATGAATAAATTCAAGAATAAGATCGAGAAGTTGAACCACAAAGACCTATAGATCCACCTCTGGAGAAGAATCCTCACAAGAGGAAACATGCTTGGGTACGAGAACTTATCCAAGGTGCGAAAAGATATGGGGCTCCTGAAGAGAATCATAGAGAAAGAAAGAGGACCAGATCCTGTTCCGGGTATGTAGCTTTACTATGTGATTTCATTGATAAAGAACCTTCCAGTTATGAAGAAGCGGCAAAACAGAAAGAATGGAATGATGCTATGATCGAAGAATATCAGTCGATCATGAAGAATGATGTTTGGGATGTTGTCCCAAGACCAAAAGAGAAGTCATTTGTGACTTCCAAATGGATCTACAAGATCAAGCATGCTGCAGACGGTAGCATTGAAAAATATAAGGAAAGATTTGTGGCTCGGGGTTTCTCTCAGAAAGAAGGAATAGACTATGAAGAAACCTTTGCACCTGTAGCCAGATACACTTCCATTAGATCAGTACTTGCTCTGGCTACAGTAATGAAATGGAAGATACACCAGATGGATGTCAATACTACTTTCTTGAATGGTGTAGTAGAAGAAGAAGTGTATGTAGAGCAGCCACTCGGTTTTGAGACACATGACAGGGAGTCTCATGTATGTAGATTGAAGAAAGCCCTGTACGGTTTGAAACAGGAACCTAGGACTTGGTACGGAAAAATTGACAACTTTCTATCCAGTTTGGGCTTTACTAAGAGTAAAGCAGATTCCAACCTTTACTACAAGGTTGAGGATGGAAACCTAGTGATGCTTCTACTATATGTAGATGATCTATTTGTGACAGGTACAGATGGGTTGATTACTGATATGAAGAGAAAGCTTGCTGCTGAGTTCGAGATGAAGGAATTGGGTATGATGCGTTACTTTCTAGGTATGGAGGTGTGGCAGAGCTCAGATGGAATCTTCCTTGGACAAGGGAAGTATGCAGTAGAGATCCTAAAGAGATTTGGGATGATGGACTGCAAGACTATGGCCACACCGATGGCATCAAACCTGAAGCTATTGAGTGATGCTTCATCAGAGATGGTTGATGCCATGATGTATCGTTAGATGATTGGGTCATTGATGTACCTGATGAACACGAGACCAGACATTTGCTTTGTTGTGAACACCTTGAGCCAGTTCTTGACAGATCCAAGAAATGTTCACTTGATTGTTGCAAAGCATATTATGAGGTACTTGAGGGGTACAGTTGATTATGGGCTCAAGTACGATGTGAATCAAAAGATTAACCTGGAAGGTTATGTTGATTCAGATTGGGCAGGAAGTGCCATTGATAGGAAGAGCACTTCAGGATGTTGCTTCAGTATGGGATCAGGTGTGATCTCTTGGTTTAGCAAGAAGCAATCCTGTGTGGCACCGAGTACAGCTGAAGCAAAGTATGTCGCAGCTTGTTCAGCTAGTTGTAAGGCAGTATGGCTGCGAAAGCTACTGTCTGATATATTTGATCTCCAGTTGGATGTTACTTGTATACATTGTGACAACCAGAGTTGCATGAAGTTCTCAGAGAATCCAGTGTTCCATGACAAGTCTAAGCATATCGAGATCAAGTATCACTATATCAGGGATATGGTACAGAAGGGAGCAGTGAAGCTCTAGTATGTTGTGACGGAGGAACATATAGCTGATGTATTGACGAAGCCATTGGCTAGGCTGAAGTTCAAGTACTTCAGGGAGAAGCTTGGTGTTCTCCATATCGAGGTTTCCTCCAAGAGAAAGTGATGAGACCCATAGCCATTCTGACGAGTAGGTCAGATGTAAGGGCTGAGCCATTCTATCATGGTGAGAGGATTGCTTCCTTCCATGCTAGATATGAGTGTTGGCCATTCTGTCGAGTAGGACAGATGTAAGGGCAATTGTTATTCTTTGAATGGAGCTGCCTAGTGAGGTACCAGGAACACTTAGTCTAGGACTGGGTAGCCATTCTGATGTGATAGAGGGATGTGCTCCCACTTGATCAGATGTAAGGGATGAACCATTCTGTCATGGCTAAGGATTAGGTTCCTTCCATGTCAAATGTGATTGTTGGCCATTCCAACAAGCAGGTCGGATGTAAGGGCAACCGCCATTCTGGGAATGGAGGCACCTGGTCAGTTACCAGGTAGCTCAGTCTGGGACTGGGGGCCATTCTGATGTGATGGTAGGATTAGTTCCTCCATGATCAGATGTGAGTGCATGCCCTTTCTGATGCGATTCTTCGTGCATGGTTAGAATGTAAGTGCAGAGCCTTTCCAACGAGATGAGGTTGGATATAAATGCTGAGCCATTCTGGCGCGATGTGTTCACACATGGTCAAATGTGAGTGCTGTTCCTTTTCAACAAGATGAGGTTGGATGTAAGTGCGGATCCTTTTCGATGCGATGTGCTTGCACATGATCGAATATAAGTGTTGAGCCTTTCTGACAAGATGAGTTCAGATGTGAGTGTTGGGCGTGCCTTTCTGACAAGATGTGGTCAGATGTAAGAGTTGGGCGGGCCATTCTGACTTAAGTGTCAGATATAAGCACTGATGAAGACATACATGAAAGGTAGGCCTACAGGATTGACTATGTAGAACTTCCTATGACGAGAAGAATTGAGATAGCACCACTATGAGATAGCAGATGATGATCCAGACTTGATGATGATCCAAATCAAGTGATCCAGATGAGATGATCCAGACTTGATGACGATCCAGTTGTGATGATGATCCAGATCAAGTGATCCATATGAGATGATCCAGACTTGATGATGATGCAGATAGAGTGATGATCCAGCAGTGATGAGTTAGTAGTCATGATGATGCAAATCACGTGATGAAGAGAAAGAAGATGACTTGAAAACTCGAAGACGAAGAAGACTTGAAGAGAAAGAATATGACTTGAAGACTCGAAGATGAAGACGACTTGAATATGACAAGATGATTCAGTTGATGCAGAGAAGAAGGCCAGTGCTGAAAATTGTGTCGAAAGAATACCTTCCTAGTTAAGAGGGAGTGTTGATGTATTTGTAACTTTGGAATGTATTCATCTATGTATCTTATGTCTTGTAACCCGATGTTTATTCCAGGATGTATCTATTATGTAATTGAGTCATGTTGTCATGCCCCGGTGTTCCGATTGGGAGGATCTATTATGTAAACAAGTCATGTCAAGTCATAGTGGGTAACCCTCCGATTGTCTAAGGGTTAAAGTCCCCGCAGTTTCGGGGCACTAGGGTTATTAGACTCTCCTAGTAGAGTTCGGCCCTAGTAGGGTTTTAATCATGCCAAGATTAGTATAAATAGAGAACAGGAGTCTCTATTTATCACACAACTCATCCACACTCAAGTGTAGCACATAGTTGAGGAAGGAGAAGACACTGGGGCTAGACAAGAAGAAGATTACTGCTGTCAGGATATCACTTACTGTTTTGGGATTTTCTATTTTGGTGTTGATTCTATCTTTGAGGAATTTGTGGGGTTTTCTCCTTTATGGTTTCCCCGAGGAAAAACATTGTGTTCATTGTCTCTTGTGTTTGATTGTTGTGCTTGTTATTCTCTCAGTTAAAGATCCTAATAATGCTAGATTAATGCTGAAACACTAACAGATTTAAACTTCAATAGGGATGTTTCAAAGTTAGTTTCCCCCTCATAATCTTGAATTCTATGGAATTCTTGAGTAGATGAATTTCCAAACTGAGGAATACCTAATTGGTCCTTTCCCTTATTTATAAGCAATTTACTAGGTTTATCCACACTTTGCAAGATTTTAGTGTCAAGGTTATTTCTTGTATGCGACCGCCTAGAAGCCATGATGTCTTCTGTAAATATCTCAGAACCAACGTGGAGTTTCTAGGGAAAATGTACAAAGTTATTCAATCATAGGAGCTTTTGTTTGCCCACAGAAATTCTTTCTTCTTAAATTCTTTGTCGTTTCTCCCAGGGATGATTTTCACTTTCATTCCCTGGCAACGGTGCCATTTTGTTAGCACTCAAAATCGCACCCAAGGTTGCAGAAGGTAGACTCTGAGATAACAGCAGAACCTCTTTAGGAAAGGTGAGTTGGCTTCTTCCTTTCCAGAGAAGGATATCTCACAAGAGCGTTTATCAAGGCCAGATTTAAAGATAAAACAAATTCAAGTTGGTTTCAAGGTTGAAAACCAGGCAAGCGCAATTGGGCTATTGAGTCACAATTATTAAAATACGCGGAGTGATTTGCATGGATAATGTCTGCAAAATCAACGTAGTACCTCGTTTATGGTCAATACATTTTTTCTGGTGGAAAAGGAAGAAAGATGATTGCCCATTAATGCAGAGCACCATTTAGATGAATTCTACGTCAACTTTGGTAGAAATAATTTGTGAATATCAGAGCCGATAGAAAGAGCATAGCAAAGTAAAAATTCTGAAACTATCACACACTTATCTCAGATATGAAAGAAAAACATAATGGAGAGATTAATAGGAAGACATGCACCTAAAGAAAAGAAATCATATACTTGCGAAATACACATGAATTCTTACATCCAAAAATCAGCATTTGGCTCTGCTACTTTTATTAAACAGATCAAAATTACATAAACGCAAAAGTATTATGGGTTCCAACCCTTTATTCCTCTCCTGAGGGTATACTTATAGTGTCTTGGGCCCTCGAGGCCAACCTCGAAATAGGGAAAAAATTAGTTACAAATTCAAAAACAAACTCCTAACAAACTACAGCGTGGCATATTTAACACGATCTACACAAAACAGAAAGTGATGGGGGTAACATGCATCTTGGACTTAGAGCATAAATGATTCTTCAAAATCCAGTCTCGCTTGATCGTCCTACACCTATATCTTCGATCCTCATCATGAATTAGGAACGTCTTCACTAGTGTAGCTTGTATTTAGTCTTTCCATAATTTTCAATTGTCTTCCATTGATTAACAGTTTCCATTTCCAACTTGATAATCTCTTCATCCAATACATGGAGTTCCACATTTCCTAAGTAATAAAATGCTGTAAATTTGGCTCATATAGCTCTGAATTCAAACAACAATTCGAATTCCCTGGTTAATTTGTCAATTACAATTTTACCTAGTAGATACTGTTGTACCATATCATCAAATTGTGTATGATCTTTTCTATAATTGATTAACCTGTCATGATATTCTTTTTGAGACAACGTTGGTCTTTTTTCTTCCCATAAGAAAGGAATCCCTTTTTGAACAAAGGACTAAAGAGTAGAATGAATTGTTTAACCAAATTTTGCATAAAATTCACCTTTACTTCAACTATTTCTAAATGACGATGTTTATTTACCACTTTCCTTGCCCATGTGATGACTAAAACTCTATCCTGGCTATTTTCCTGTCTAATGTCTTCTTTGGTTAAATTGTTTAGGAAACTGATTACATTATTGGTTGTGTCCATGGGATTTTTGTTCAAATCCTCTTTTTCCATCTAAACAGGTTTTCTAGTTTCATGTGTAGTAATGTCTTTATCTCGAATAAAATACAAATAGTGTCGAAGCTTAGCTTCCTTTGTTACCATCACATCCCAGATAAGATGTTTTACCCCTTATAGGGCTACTTGACCTGAAACCTATTTTGTCAGTTTGTTGTTCTTTTATACCAACTCTTTACATTTGTCTTCCAACATCTTTCTCATTTTTTCTTTGTTTTCAGCCATGTCTACCAAGTCCCTATTTTGTTTCTTCAAACCAGTGATTTCTAGAGCCTTAAGACTCACCTAAGGCATGGCTTGAGAAAGAGAGACTACACCATATATTTCAGAGGATGGAATCACTGACACCTACTATTCCTGATCCTTTTCCTTCATCTCTTTCAATTCTTTTTCCAATTCTTCCTGCTTTGTTTCAAAGGCCTTTTCCTTTTCAGCCCAAAGTTCCATATCTCTCTCCCATTGCTTGTATTTTTCTTCATATTTAAGCAATCTAGCCTTGCAATTGATCAGTTATGTATTCAAGGTTTCCTTTTTTTCTCAATCTTTGTCAGCTCAGAGGTCTGTATCAGTCGGGTAGCTGGGATATCCAACTTCCTTTTTAACAATTGAATTTCATTCTCTTTCTGCTTTAGCAATTTTTGTGTAGCAGCACCTTTGTCAGCTTGGTTATCGGATACTAATAGATCTACCTGAAGCTTCTTAATCTGAGCTTGGTGAGTCTTATTCTCCACCTTCTCCTTTCAGAGCAGGTCTTCAACCCTTTTCTTTCTAGATTGTAACTTAGATATCTGTAATGTGGCCTGTAATAATTCGATATAAATGATGTCACCTATTTCTCTGTGTAAGTGGATTACATCAGTTTTAGGAACCTTCTTTGGATCCACCTATAGTTCAACCACTTTGTTTCTTATAGTTACATCCAAGTTCAATGTGCCTCTGGCTTGATCCTTGTCAGTCACCAAGGAGATATCCTAGCCAGGAAACTTTCTCACTTCATCATACAACTTCAATTTTTCGTCAAAAGTCTTTTCACCCGCATCTTTATAACTGTCCAGTAATTCATTTTTGTACTTGTACTTAGTTACAGCTCCTTTATGGACACTCTCAAACGTATAGTCTTGAAATTTAAAATTTGAGCCTTTGACTTTTATAGTTTTCCTTATGCCTTTATCTTTTGTAGCCTGTACAAGCTTTCCTGGCTTTTCAGTCTTTAGTTTATTGGGCGTTTTGGCAATGTCCTCTTCATCTACATCCATGGCTTCTGGGAAATCTCTCTTATTCCCTTTTCTAGAAAAAATGGCTAAAGGAGTGACCTGCGTGGCTATAGCAACAATACTAGAGAGATCCTACTAAGGGGAATTATTTCTTGGTGTAGAGGAAATTGAATTTTCTTGCATATCTTCATCATTGCCAGCATATCTGGGATATTCCATCCAATTTTTTTCTTCCAACAACCCTACCACTTTAGAATGCTTGAATGGCTTATTTTTATTGGCTTGCCTCCTATCTGAGATGATATGGTGAGGGTCATAATTAATTGTAGCTTCCATTGAAAACCCCATCTCCCTGAGCAAGTTTTCAATCATCGGTAGGGATGATTTATTTTTAATGCTAATAGGACCAACTGTCCATGGAAATTTTACTTCTGAGGGTTTCTTAAAGCTTACGAAATGTTCCTCTTCAGTTGTCAACCTCCGTCTGATCAGTTCTAAAGAAAACACCCTCAATGTCAAAAACGTCGGTAGGACATAGGGATGATGAGTAAATCCATATACCCTAATCACAGTACTATACTTAGAAAGGAACCAGCCTCCCACTCTTCTTTTAGGGGATAACTACAATAGTTTTTTCATCTCTGGTAGCACCTTGGGTAACCTCTGTTGGAAAAGGACCTCATACATCGGTGCCATCAGAAGATTCATAAACTTGCAATAATACTTACACATTTCTTTTGTTATAGCCATTTCTGGGAGTTGTAGGTTATTTTCATTGAAGCTCAAAAACATCCTTATCAGAAAAGACTGAAACCTAAAGGTTCTGGACTGGTTCAATTTGATTATTTGGAAATAGATGTTTCCGGCTAAAAACTCATCAAATTTAAGACAAGTGAATGGTAAGGACTGACTCAATGGTTCGGACCCTACTTGACTGGTTCTAAGGTTGAATATCAGACTCAGCAAAGGTTCTATGATGAATTTTTTCGTATCCATACCTAGATACTGACTCTCCAAGGTTATCAAAGACTATGTTTTTTCATTGAATAGGTTGAAATCAATGGGAAAAGGATTATTTAACAACGCAATTTCTAGTTTCAAGCAGGTTTTGAAGAAGGCCTCTTTTTGCTCGGCTAAAGACTCTCAAAGAAACTGGAGTATGTTTTATTCTTTGTATTCTTTAGACATCTGTACAAAATCAGATAGGATTAGCAGAGTATCTCAGATGGAAAGGGAACTTATGGGACACATTATCTTATACCTAGACACATCCATTACTATGCCCTCGGAAGGAGAGTAGTTATTTGCGCACCATTCGATGAACTCTGGGAAATTTGGGGTTTGTTCAATAGAGAGATAAAAGAAATAAGAACTAAACACCCCATGAGTTTCAATTCCTTGCTCCTTAAGGGTTTTCAGTTTGCTCTTCGCAGCTTCCACACTGTCGTTGAGTAGGATAGTGTCGAAAATATCAGATTCCTTGTCTTCTAGGGCTTCCTAAGCATTATGGTGCTCGAGAATTTGAACCTCTAAATCCTCTACTTCAGCCATGAAAAACTAACTTAGCATAGAAAGAGATGTACCACGTTAGTTGACGGCTTGGTTTGGAGGTTTGTCTACGGTGGCGCTTTCTGCACAGTTTGAAACCTCGCTTTTCGATGCTCGAGAAAAACAAATGCTCTAAATACACATGCTGGATTTTATACTATTTTATTCCCCTTATCCGACCATGCATATTTCCATTCAAATGGAGCATTAGTCGTATGTCTGGGACCTTTTAATCTAAGCCATTTAATATTGATCACTGGTAACTCGCATTGTCTTGTTTCCTCTATATAACCCTTTGTGTACTTCAAATCCGCGGAGTTCGATCTCATCCATCGATCCAAATGAATGTTGGGCTCCAGAATTGTATTTCATAATAATGTTATTTACATTAATTTCCCATCCTATCTACCATGATTTAATACATTTATGTTCAATAAGGTTATCTTTTACTTTGTTTTATTAATTAAATATCGTAAATGTAAAGTAACCCTAATATGTTGTGTTTAATGTATTAAATGTAATACCGTGCAAATAATAAGTATTTTAGTACTCCAGCTGCCCCTTGATCCCGTAATGGGTTCCACACTAGGTTTGATTATGTTTTGAAGGATCTTTCTTATTTATTCGCTGGTTATTCCATGATGAACTGACTTACCTTTGTTTTCTGACTTTTCGTTAGTCCTGTAATTCCTACACATGCAAATTAAAATCATGATTAAAGAATTATTTGAAAAGATTAGGATTAATTATTATTTGGTTGTTTAAATTTAAAATGGAGACAACACTTATAAATCATAATCATTTAAAATAATAATATGCAAATCCATTCATTTGTATGCCACTTACAAAATCTATAATACCACATAAAACAAATGATATATAATTATTATTTAAATGAGAATCATGGGAATCAAATATATTAATCATAGATCCATTTCAAATTGGTTATGCCACCATATACGTATGCCTCATAATTTCTATCTAATAGTATAAACATTTGTTTTTATGGAATTTATTACCATTCCATGTTATCTAGTGTTTCACGTAATATGATATCATGAATATAATATTGGATATAACTTACGAAATAGTGAATTGTTATTTCATATGCAGGTTCACGTGAAGGAAGGAGGCTTCACATTCAATTTAAATGGATCTTTGCATACAGATGGCATGAGAATCAATTCACATGAAGAAAAGGCGAAGCTATCAATGGAATAAAATACCAACCAGCAATCAAACCAACAACCCAGCCACAATTTGAAGTCAGCAAATACACCCATTAATCAATCCATGCAACGACTTAGCAGAAATTCCACTCAGAAATTGGATTTATTAACTAATTTCTGTTACAGGTCATCCAAACGCTCATTCAAGCTTTCATTCAAAAACCGTGTTTTTAACAAACAGCAAATTTCAAGCTTTATTTCTGGGAAAATGGAGGCAAAATTGAAAATTCCGGCACATGCGTTTTGTGCAGAATAGGCCCAGTTAGGTCACCTCTAGGAATTTTTCCAAAATTCAAAGCCATTTGGGAGCACTTCGTGGTTCTCCGAAACCAACTTTTCCAGAAAACGTGGTTGGTCGTTTTCTAAAATTAGAAATTGGTTTTAAGAGCTCATGAACTTGGGAATTCGGTTCTATCCACTCCCCAATGTTTTTATGTATAAATAAAGCCCCATAGGACTGAGAAATGATGTAATTTTGGGCTCTGCATTTTTATAATGGGAATTCCGTTCTGCTCTTAAGTTAAATTCATTTTTATGATCTGGTGATCAAGTAATCCATGAAGCTTTGGCCACTGCTACCTGGGAGGGCCCCTCAGCGGCAGTGGATTCCATTGTGTCTTTGTTGTCAATATTCAGCTACTTCTTGTGTTTTCCTTGTTTATTACTACATAAACGTTCAATATATTGAATTATATTCTGATGCTATCATTCTCCTGTTCATTGTGCTTATGAAAACATATTGTTCTTACCTCAGACGTTTCGTGTTTCTATGAGCTCACTTTGTATGCATAACGAGATCTTTGTTTAACTGTATTTCGTAGGTAATGTTTGGTTTATTTCATACAGCAATATTATTGTTTGTAGTATAGAATAGGGTTTGAATTCGGTTTGTTGTTCATACCTGTAGATTCATTTCTATCTCATGCATCTTGGATCCAAGAACTAATATTCACTACTGTAACTTTCACCCAGTAGAAAGAATTGCATTGTTTATTTCACTTGAGTAATTTGCAATAGATATTAGTTTTCAAGTTAAAAGCAATTTTCTTTTAGTTTACATGTAATTTGCATTTTCAGAATTAATACGGCCGGCCATTCGCATTTTCATTTAGTCTATTTCTCATCCTTCCATTCACGCTTTTACACATACTGTCTTTCAGCACTCCATTCACACTATTTGCTCAGACTTCCTTTCAGTTTGTCTTTCAGTCTTTAATTCGAATTTAGACAAAATTTTCTAGAATTTGCAGTCATTTCAAGAATTGTTAACATTAAGTTTTATACAAAGATAGTTAACAAGAGTCTAGGTTGATTTTCTAGTACTTTAACGTGTGTTTTAACTAGTTTGAGATTCAAATGTATCTTTAATATTTCCAACACTCTATATTCAGTTTGGTATTAACTGGAGATTAATTCTTTCAAGTTTCATTAATTATAAAATCCATTTGTATTCAGCATATGTTTCACTGTTTAAATGAAAAGTAGTTGTGTTCTAAGTATACCAGCACAGCTATCTTTTTGTTTACAACATAAGTAGTTCATGAAATGTTTTCATTCGCTTGTATATCTAGAACCTAGATTAATGCAAACTTATAGACTTTATTAAAACTTAGTTTGTCTTTTTTTCTGAAAATAGTTCAGTATTTCATTTCAAGTTTTAATCCAAGCTTATAATTAGTCCCTTATTTTTATTTACATAATATTCCATTACTTTAAACTTTGGTAGTTTCCTTTCTTCAAGCTATTATGTTTCGATGGGTAGAATAGACTAGAAACTAGTTCCAATCCAAGTTTAATAAGTTCATTTGTATTAGATGCATGCATTGGTTTTCAGTATTGTAAAGTTTCATTTTGAAAGTTCTCATACCTTAGTTTAATATAGGCTTACTTTTCAAGTTATAGATCAGCTACATTGCACTTGCATAATTGAACAAGCTATCTTAGAATACAGTCTAATTCTCAGTAGGGATAACATAAGAGTACTTTTTTTTGTAGGTTTGCTTACATATTGAATGTATTTCCAGATATTGTTTTGTACTTAGTTTTAGGTTTGATTATAGAACTCCAAGTTTAGTTTTCTTTGATTAATCTATTGTTTTGCAACACATTTATTTACGCTTGGTCTTTAGAATAGTTTTTTTTCTTTGCTCCTGTGAATTCGTAGTTAATTAGTTAGATTAAATTACATAAATCAAAGTACTTAGTTTGCTTGTGTAGAAATAGTATAGTTTTCTGATTCAAAGTAATTAGTTTACAAGTTACATAGCTTGGATCTTTAGTAGTCAGTTGCAATTGAATTCTAGATAGATCTTTGTTGTAATATCACGGATCACAGAGGGTTACCAATAATACACATTAAAGCATACAAACATAACAGAGACAAGAAATAAGAACATAGATGTGGAATAACAGATTATATTATATTATAAGGGTCCTTACAAACATAGAATTGAACCGAGTTCTCATCTAACTCAACAGCCTAATATATATGATTTACAAATAGTTACATATAACTACCTGTCGGTTTGGTCAACCGACACGACCTTATGCAGCCGACCTAATCTCTAATTAGTTGGCTGATCGAATTAGTCGGCTTACCAACTAGCTCCTCCAACATCTCCCCCATGAACAAAATCTTTCTTCGCCCCGAAGAAACAAGGGAGGTAATCAAAACTCTTTTACTGTCTGAAGTAGTTATTTCTTGTTTGTCTTTTATGGGTTATGAATTCAGATGGTTGGTCGTTTCTGGATACATACTTCAACAATTGCTTCTTCTGTAATGGCCAGTTGATTTTGTAATTATGTCCAATTTTGAAGTACTTTCTGGATGTTGATGGTCAATGTTGTGACGCTTGATAGCGTCGACATCTTCTCTTGAATGGAAAGGTCTACTATCCTTTCCATATCGGGACCCATAAACTGGTCTTTCTCTTATGCTATCTCCAGAAGCCTTTTCATCTGCGGGCAGATGGTGTCTAATTTTTCCAAGCTCAGGAGTGCCTGTTGCATCCACTGGTGTGCTTGTCTCTCGAGTCTCTGTAGTTTGGCTATCTTCAGCATGATTTGATCTTGGATAGTGCTTCTCAATGCTTCTTCTGTGCTCTTTCTCTTTTCCAATGCTTGAATTTGTTGTCGATTCTGTCGGGTCTGCCGGAAGACTTGCATGTAATAAGTAGGCTAGTCATGTAGTACCCCTTCCGTTATGACAGACTCTTCCACGTGGTCTTGAAGCACTTTGTAAGCTTCTGAGAAGGTTGTGTGTTGTTGCATCAGTAATCTAGTTGTTTCTTCTTTTTGTTCTTCTCTTGTATTTTTCATTTGTACATGTAGGTTCGATACCATGCTTTCAAATAGCTGATATGCCTTTTCAAGTGGCTTGTCGGTGTCGGCCTCCATCAGTCCGGGTATCACACATTGTGCTAGGTTTCTGCATTTTAATATGAACTTGACTTGTTCCTTCTTAGTGTCATTGAGCTCCTTGCATCTGGTCTAGCTTCTTGTTTTTGCTTCAGTGGACGGAGTTTCTAAGAGTTGTCCCAACTCTTTGTCCTTCATCTTTGTTGCGTTGACTACAATGGTTGACCCAAGTTGGCTAATGTGGACCATTGTCGCTTATGATTCTTTTGGTGGTCCTTCTTCTTTCTGTCTCTCTTCCTCTTATGTTTATGATGTTCAGCTTATTGCTGTGCTTGTGCATCTGCAAGGGTTAGACCTTCCTGTGGTTGGGTTTCCGGTAGTGGATTGTCTGGTTGCTAGTCTGCGATGGTCAGTGGGACTTCTAGTTGGGCGTCTTAGATTAGCTCTACAGTTGGGTGTGTATTTGGGGGATTTTGTGTAGGAGGTTCAGATAAAGATGTTTCTGGTGCAGATGGTTCAGATAAAAGTGGTTCAGTCGCAGGTGGTTCGGTTGCAGGTTCTGGATTGGGAAGAGGTGGTGGTGATGGTGAATGGTCGGGTGTGATTGGTGTGGTGGGGATGTGTTTAGGTGTTGGGTCCTCAACTTGTGGTGTTGAATCCTCTGGGACGTCAAAGAATAGGTTTTCGATTACCCGGTTGATTTCTTTTAGGCTCTCTTCTTCCACATCTCTTGTTGCTTCATTGGCTAATGGAGGGTGTGGGATGTTGACTAGGATAAAGGATGAGGTTCGACTTGTGACAACTTGAGTTGTCTTGTCGGGGTTCCTCACAAATGTTGATTTTATAATTCCCATAGACCTCGGCTTCTGGGGTATTTGTCCAAGTTGTGGGGGAATGAGTTGTCTTGATCCACTAGATTCGATCAGAGGACACTTAATGGTGATCTTTTGGACAGAGGTGAGTAGCTCAGGCAATTTTTCAATGTATTTCTAGAAATCTCTATCTTGGTCAAACCTCTCCTTTAGAGTTTTCGGCAGAGCATTTTTGCATATGTCGACTAAGTTTATGGACGGTAGCTATGGAATTTATTCCTGTGTGATCTAGGTCAGAGATGGGGGTGGAGGTGTAGGCACTAAGTCGACAATGTTTTTGGTCGTTGAAGTGTTTGTACTTTTTACCTTTTTTGGCCAACCTTGTTGTGCACCTGCTACTGAAAATGTAGCAGGAAAGTCTCCTGCAGTCATTCGTTCGGTGTCTTCTTTGTCGATTGTCTCGACTTTGAGTACTGTGCGAATTGGTTTTGTTGTTTCTGAATGGTATGATTTCCATCGAAAGCTTTTCCCTTCCAGATTTTCATTTTCCATTTGTATTCTTGTTGACTGTGGTGTTGTCTTGGTTTGTATGTTATTGCAATTTATTGTCGGTCGGTCCTAATTTTGTGTTAGGTTTTTGTTCCCGGTCGGTTCTATAAATGCCTTAATTTGTTTTGCAGTTTTGACTAACTTTTTGTCTTGTGGTATAAAGTTGAATTCTTTGATAAAATTCTCTCTAAGTTCATGCCATAGGAATGTTTCACCCCCAGCTTCTTCCATTTTGTACCATTTGTTTGGTAAGTCGAATAGCGTCAATGGAAATAGGTGTGGCCATGTACGTTCATCCTTATACCCAAGCCTTTTCCATTCATTTTCACATGTTCTTATGTGGTCTTCTGGATCCTGCCCTTGCCATGAACATAGGTATTTGGGCTTGATCGGTTAACATTTTTCTTCCAAATCTTTCTATAAAGTAATTCGAAGCTGTTGTCCCTGTCTGCAATCTTGATTGATGGGTATCCCACCATCTAGCAGCTTTTCCTGTGAAGGTTTCCACTAATATTTTTAGTCGACCATGTTCACCAATGTTCCTGGATACTTGTTCTATATGCATAACTGGTGATTCTCTTTCTTTGTATCTTGGGACTTGTTTGATATTTACATTTGCTGGTTTTAGGGTAGGATATTCCCTGGTTTTCTTTTCAAATATTTTTGGGATGATGGACACCACGAAGCATTGTTGGATTGGTTTCTTCTGCACTATTTGAATGGTCCAGCAATCTCTTGCTTGTGTTTCGTAGTTCTCGACTTCCCAATCATATAATTCTACGTCTAAGTTGTATCCTACTGAATATTGGTTGCCTAAGTGAAGTTCACCATAGACATTGGGTTCTGTGTAGTCTTCATTGTTTTGTATTTAATATAATTGTCGGATGTCAACTTCTTCATCAATAGGTTCTATCCAAGGTTTTCCTTAGTATGGATGGATAGGTACTATTACTTTTTTTCCATTCCTTTTTAGTTTTATCCTTTCCTTGTCTAAGGATATCGATGCTTTCATTTTTCTTCCCTAAGGTCGACCTACTAATGCTGGGAAGGAACTGGATCCTTCCATAGGGTCAATAATTTCAAAATTGACTTTGGTCGATATTTCTTTTATTGTCGTGTCGACATTTCTCCAAACTCCGATAGGTTCAATCAGACCTTGGTCGGCTAATTTTAGGTATATTCCTGATTCGTATAGTTGAGGTCTACCCAATTGTTCCCAAGTGTTGCGAGTCATAATGTTTACTTGTGACCCGAAGTCAAGCACAACTTGTCGGACATGGTACCCTTCAATTTCTAGGTTGACAAGTGGGTCGGCATCACTTTTGTCCTTCTGGTTTAGACTACAGATATTTTTTGTTTATTTTTCTGTATTATTGTTGTGTTTTATTTTGTACAATAAGTCAATGAATTCATATACCGTTTTATCATCTTGTACTAAACATATTAATTCTTTAATTGTGCTTTGTCGACTATCATCATCTTCTTCTTGGCGAGCAAATTCTTTAAATATATTCGTTGTGTCTTTATATAGTTGTTTTTGTTTAGCTAGGTTAGAATAATCATTCTTTTATTTTATTTTGTTTATACGTGGATTATCACTCCCAATTTTTGTCCCTTGTCGGGTTACTATATGCAGATTCTTTGTATTGATTACATCATGTTTTTGAATGCATGACAAGACATTAACATTTTTCTTTTTCTTGATTTTATCAAGCATAGTAGGGAAATCCTCTAATGAGTGATCCCTGACTCCACAGCTAGTAAAAAAAATTAAATCAGTTATGTCCTTATATGGGAGGTCTGCATATCGATGACCTTCTTTGTAGCATGTGAAGCACTGGATGGGCCGACGTGGTCGGTTGTTGCAATTCCTAGAGAATCGACCTCGACCTCCAAAAATCCTCCACGTCGATTGTTGAACCAGCGCTCATATTGACAAACTTCGTATCTTTGATTATTCTATTCGTTTTGAGAATTTCTTCGTTGATTATTATCGTTGTTCTGCGCAACTACGTTTGTCTAGTAGACTGCTTGGTAATTTTGTCGATTTTTTAAGTTTAGGTGACAGTCGGTCGTGGAGTGAATTTTAACTTCATAGATTGCACACCAATAAGCTTTACCATTATTCATGTTAAACAGGCAATATTTCATTGTGTGTTCGCCATGTTCTTGGCAGATGTTGCAGAAGCACTTTGTCTGAACAAATCGAACATCCTGTCGGCTGATGTCTTGTCGACAGTTATCTTTTGAGTGTCCGACCATTGAACATTTTGTGCACCAAACATCCTAATTCTTAAGGTTCATCTCTTTCAATGATTTCTGCATGATTTCGAGTTGTTCTTCCAGTCTAGTATCCATGGGATATGCTGGGAAATATTTGTCCATATCCACTTGAAGAGCTTTAGTAAGCGCATCTTCATACGTTTTAAATGTCTCCAGGCTTATATGCCGCTGAGTTTTCTGTGATAGACCTGCAAGGAACCACTGAATTAATAGTTGTTCATCAATTACATAATCTAGTTGGTTGAGGAGGTCTTTCCAACATTTGTCGCACTCTCGGACAAATTCTGCTGGATTTTGTGATGTTGTTTTCAACTTTTTAGCTGCCAGATGTTTTGCATTTGGAGTTTTAAAGAACGAAAAAAATTGCGCTTTAATTTCTGCTTTAGATGCTTGAGGGTTTCTCTCAATAAAGGTCATGTACCAAGTTAGAGCTCTTTTCCTCAAGGCACCAGCGAACTGTGCCATCTGTCGATCTTCTGTTGTGACCTGATTTTCCTCCCATGTCGACTCACAGACGAACCAATGTTGTCTAGGATATTCGTCGCCCTCGTATAGAGGGATATGTGTTGATCCGTGACCCATGTCGGGTTCACTATCGCTATCTTCTACAGGATTTGTCGGTGGTGGGGTGGTGGTGGTGGGGGTAGTGGGATGTTTTTCTTGTCTCTTTGTGTAGAGTTGTTGTCGACTGAACTATTTTTTCCTTCGGTTGTTTTTTTTATCATTTCTTCTCCGACAAGCAGTTGGTTGGGGTCGACTTCTCCTGTCGATGTCTAACTACAATTATTTGTCTGTAGGTCCGACTATTCTATATTCTCCAAACTTGTATTTAGTAGGGGGGGTGCTCCTTCATGTGTCGGGTAAAGTAAGTAGATACTTCGATTGGAGGGGTACGCCTGAAGCGTGACCCAGTTTCCTTCCTCTGGCCAACAGATCACTAAATGATTATCATCATTTACTTCATTGTCTAGTCGGCTCCATATACCAAACTCACCAGCTCTTAGTCTTAGGTCTTCTTCGACAATGGCTTGTATCCTAGTACTCAGATTCGTTGGAGAGAGAGGTCTTATCTCTTGGGGAACTTCTATTTGGAGAGCTTCTTGCTGCTCTATCCACAAGTCTTCTTCCATGGGTGATGCTTCTTCATCCATGACTTCTTCCTATCAGTCATGACCCGACTCTGGCAGATTTCTTTCTTGGACGAAGTTCAACAATATGACCCACTCCTTTTTCTATCAGGAATTTGAACAATAAGGTCGGTAAGGAGCATAGGAACTGCTCAGTAATGTCTATATAGAATTTCTTATGAATGGTTTCTACCGAAGTTCTTTCTTCTATAGCTTACTCCTCACAGAATTCATCGGTGATCTTTTCAAACCACTCCGACAGGTTTGTTCTTCCCCCTCGAATCAGTTTCTCTAGCAGTTGTTGGTCCTTAGTCGCTTCCGGCTTTTTCATCCAGAATTTTTTTATAAAGATAGGGTACTGATTCTACGAACTTCTCATGGGTTTCAGTGAAGAATCTTTCTTTCTCCTGAGTAGTCGTTAATCTGTTTCTCCGCGTGTAATTTTGCAAATAATTTGCTATATTGTGCTCCCACCAGTTCTTAATCTCCTGCTCTGATATCATCTGCTTGTATTCATCTTAGATATGTACTACCAACAATGGAACCAATGTTGTAATCTCATAGATCACATAGGGTTACCAATAATACACATTAAAGCATACAGACATAACAGAGACAAGAAATAAGAACATAGATGTGGAATAACAGATTATATTATATTATAAGGGTCCATACAAACACAGAACTGAACCAAGTTTTCATCTAGCTCAACAACCTAATATATATGATTTATAAAAAGTTACATATAACTGTCTGTCGGTTTGGTCAACCGACACAACCTTATGCGGCCGACCTAATCTCTAATTAGTCGGCTTACCGACTAGCTCCTCCAACAATATTTCATTCTACACAAACAGAATAGATGTCCAATCCATAGAATAGATTCATAGTTTGCTTAAAGTGGTTTTTCTTCCGTTGAGTTAGTTGTTTTCAGGCCAAGCATTGCTTTCCTAGAATAGTATTTTCTTCTATTGCAATTGGGCTAGGGTATTTTAAGCCTTTAGTTTCGTACATATAGTGTTTGCATCTCACAAGCTACCTTCCTGGATTGACAATTCAGTGTTGAATTACATAGTGCATATTTTACCCAACAATGACCTTACATCTCTATCGTCCGAGTTGGAGGGACCTACCAAATTTTAACAATTTTAACCGTAATTCCTTCCCTGCACGTGCGGCTAGCGGAATTGTCCCTCACCGTGGATCTTTCTTCATCTTAATACCCATTGTCTAACATTCCCTCCTTTTAACCCATTCCATAGATTTGAAATGTTGTCTTCCACGAGCGCTTTAGATCAGTGGAATTAACCTCCGCCATTGATCTAAGCCACTCTTGATCCTGGCCATCAAAACCTGTTAGTACTTAAGTAATTCAGCAAATTTGAAACGTCATTTTTCATCGTGCACTTCATATTTGTGAAATAGCCCCCCTCCATTGATTTGACTTGGTCGTTGATCGTCGCCGTTGAAATGCATTCCTTCCCACATCACTCCGCTGATCTAAATTTTCTCTTTTTTCTTGCATGCTCAACACAGGGGGATTGTTTATGACTCTGGCTCTCACACTTCCCTTCATCCGATGAGTCATGGCACTTGCAGGTTGGTTTGTTCCTGCTTTCACCAAAACTCTCGAATCCATTCTCTCAAGCCTTTCATTTCCTGCAGAAACTCATAAAAATTCTCCAAGGTTCTGTGACATAAAAAATTGGTAGACCTTGTTTCTTCTCTTTTAGATCCAACCCCTCCCATCAACTTAGCACAAAATTAGTGCTAACAAAACTATTGAGTGGTGAGATGTCCTTCTATTCTTGGTGAGAACGGTATTCCTTCTTGTTCATTCTCCACTTGGCATGAGTTGTTATGGATTGATTGTCATCTCTTCTTCTTTTGCCATCAATCAATCGTTCACTCCTTCATATGTGATATTCCTATTAGAAAAACTATCTTGACTGAATTTGGAAGAAAATTCAAAATTGTAATTTATACTTCTGCTTCTTTGACATTGTCTTCAACGACTTCTAATTACTCCTTGAGATGAGATCTTCTTGTGAGGTAATCATTGAATGTTTTCTGAAATTGCACCTTCACATCCTTGAGTTGAGTTCTCAAGGTAATCTTCGTCCATGTTGTTCATTTCATCGAACATAACATTGGGAGTCTTCAAGGATGATACATGTGAGATCCAATGGAGATGGAAATACTCATCTTTGTTTTGGCTAGGTCCTTCTTTGTTCGACTTCATCTCCTCCTAGATTTGTAGCTTCTTCTTTGACATAGTTCTTCATGGAATTCTTCTTTAAGTATGATAAGCACTCTATAATTCCATTCTTAGAATTTATTAACTCTTTCAATATTTTCCTCAATCTTGGTACTGTTTGTCATCATGATAAAAAAATGAGAACCTCAAATAGAAATAGAGAGGATGGAGCTTACCAGTGAGATTGCTTCAGCTTGATGCTTGCTTGAAGTATCTTTTGAAAGACTGCTTCTGTTGGAGCTAGGGTTTGACATAGAAACCTTAATTTTTCAACTTAGGTATCTTTCAAATCTGATTGGATAAAAAGATGTGCCTCCTCAAAGCAAGATGAGAAGCATATTTTTTTCCCAAAACTGTGGACATAACTGCAAAATATTTGACGCCCTAGTTTTCTCCGACAGTAGTGTTAGGTCAAAAATGAAAGTCTGAAAAATGAGAAACTTCTTACATAGAGAGATTATCCCTTCTAGGATGAATTTGATGGTCCTCCTTCTTCAACTGATTGGTGGAGGGAAGTGCCCAGAACAAGAAGCCCTAGTTTTTCTCTGGTTTTTTCTGTAGAAATGACTAATCTTGTTTTTGGTATGGATCTGAATTTTTGGCTCCTCAAGATCTGAACATTTGTCCTAATGTATCCTGGTATGTCTTATTTCCAACCCCACATGTTAAAGCAGAATTGGATTTACCGGGTGGGACTTATACAAAGTTTCCCAAGGTGACTTATGTCAGGAATGTTCAACATAACGAATTGTACGGACTTCCACATGTCATTGTTCCAACTTAGTGGTATGAAAATTTTACCACATAAACTATATTATTTTCCCTATCTTCAACATCTTATGAAATTTCATTTGGACCTTCTTATCCCGAGATATAGCAATTATCTCTAGGTATCATGTTTAAGGCTGAATTCTGGGAGAGGCTGGAACCCTGAGTTGGAGGAATCATATCTCCAATATTATAGTGAATATGAGGTTGAACCTTTTACATAGGCTAGAGTAATATTTCATATGCAGCCTTTCAAAGTTTCATCTCTTGATCCTTCTCCAATATTGAGTTATAGCGAAAGTCCCAACATGATTAGTTTTTGTCTTATAGGGTTTTCAAGCATGAAACCCTAATCTTCAATAGTTGTAGTTGTAGTAGTGTTTCAGATGCACAAAGACTTCTTTCAGGGTGTCTCTAATTGTAATATCCTAATTTTGACCCTATTGCATTAAAATTGTAAATGATGTAAATATTGTTATTAAACCATGGTGAGGAGCTCAAGGCCAAGACCTCGCCATCGATTTAGCATTTTATGTATTGGAAATTAAAATCTATTCCTATGGTTCTCGTGCTAGCTAGGAACAATATAAATTGAGACATCATGCGAATATGCAATTTAATAAAATACCCACAAATATCTATGCAATTCAACAAGAGATGGGTGCATGATTTTCACAAGGAATAGGGAGGGAAATCATTCAAACCCTTGAGCCAATAGTGTTAATCCAAATGTCAATGAGAGAACCCATAAACCCTCAACTACCCATTTTGACTTATGCACCCAATCATTTAATTCTTCCAGAAGTTGGTTGAGGCAGTTAATGCATTGGGAATGGAGAGGTATGGTAGCCAATTTCGTGTATGGGCAAGCCATGAATTCTGAAAATCATATTTTTTTCTTTTGGGGCAAAAAAACACCCAAAAATGTGTGCCCAATCCATTCCTCACCCATGATTTTCACTTCCTCACACATTTGGAGCTAGCTGGGGCATTTTCTTCACGTTTTTCTACATTTCCTTCATTTTTCCACGGCTAGAAATACATGTTTGTGTTGCACAGTGGATAGGAAGAAGAGATTCACAATTTGTGGTTTTATAAAGGTCATGTATGCACCTGTAAGGCCCATAAACATTTAATGAAATTGAATTTACTCTCCCAGGTTTGATTCCCCATCTACCATTTCATTTTTTGTTTCCCACGACTTCTAACACTAATGGAAACCCCATCTGGGGCATCCCAAAGCCAAAACATTTTTATTCATGCCCAGCACTTGTGTTTTGTTGTTATGTGCATCCTTGTTTAGTCTGAACTGTAAGTAAGAATTAGGAGTGGAAGAGGACCAGAATTCACTTTATAAACCTAGTGAAGAGAGGAACCTCACAAAAGATCAAAAGGGGTTGGTTACTCTTCTATGCACACCTTGGAGAACACTAGAATGGAAGGTATGGCCTGAGGGAATGTGTAGTTGTGAAGGGAATACTTCCTGGTGTTGAGTGTGTAGGTATTTTGGGGAACAAGCTAGATAGATCTTGTAGAGGTATCCATAGCTCTGTGGTTGAGCTCACTAGCTTAGCAATTAATCCTTTCCATTGCCTTAGCAGCCTGATAAACCCAATTGTGTATTGGCTTGGCTGAACCTTGGTGTGTATTTGGCTATGTGTGAGTCAGTTGTTCCATTTTTCCTTGTAGAAATCATGCCCAACTCGGGGGTGGAAATTGTATTGAGATATTGATGAGCACAACTATCCTAAGGTTGGGTGGAACATTGCAGCGGCATAGCTAGTTTCTCGGGGAAGCTCATTTTCAAGATAAGTACCCTCTTGTATTAACTCTGCAATGTATTGGTTTTGAGAATATTATGAATGTATTGAATGATTTCTAGAGGTTCAAGTACATATTTACTTCCACTATATTTTCCTGCATTATACATCTACATATGGATTTTACTTCCAATGCATTTTTCTTATGTTCATGGGGCTAGATGCCCGATTATAGCGTTGTGTCCTCTCCATTGCACTATATTGAGGAGAGGGGACATGAGACTGATACCATCATTACATTTTTAATGGTTATACAAGATCTAAAAACATTTAACATCATAACCATAAGAAAATGATTGTTGAAAGAAAGACAAGTGTAGCAACACAAGAGAACACAAATATTTTTCTCAGGGAAACAACAAGAGAGAAAACCCCACAAAACTTCGTCAGTATAGAATTCGACCAAGTACAGTGTAAAACCCCAGCAACAAGAATAGTTTCTCATCTTCCACAGTAGACTCTTTCTCTCTCTCTCTCCAACACAATACTTGAGTGTAAGATATATTAGAATGAGAGAGGCGCCTCACCTATTTATATTCTTCAATTGACTTGACCTCTAACCTAACAAGACCGACTTCTCTAACTGACTGGGCCCACTTGTACAACTGGACACCACAAATAACATTTATTATATTGACACTTGGGTACTATTGACCCGACTTACATCCGAAGGTTTACATTGATTCTTTCAATGATACTAACAAGACCAAACTCATCTCCTGAAGGAGGAATACAATCAATACATCTAGAATATCTTATGAAGTTACAATACTTTAACATGTGATTGGTGGAGGAGAATCCCCTACATGTACATTAAGGATGCAATATTCATGAAGAGAGGAAACCAGTACTCCCTAATCAAGGATGGAAAGTCATTCATAATCAATGCACACAAAGTTAAAACCAAGATCTCTCTAGTAAGTGCTAACCAAGCCAATAAATTGATCCATTCAAGAAGAAATTTTAAATTACTTTTCTTAATAGAGAATCGGTCAAGAGATGAATAGGTGTAAGTAAAGGAATTATGGATGGATGTACTAAAGAGAAGAAACATCAATTGAAAGAGATTTCATAGGCATGCAAAGTAATTTTCCAAGTATTTAAAGGGTTACCACCCAAGATGGAAGTGGGGAATGAGATACATTTGTTACTAAACTCCCCCTTCCCAAACATTAAGCTGTATAGACAATCCATCCTATAATTATATGAAGTGAAGAAACAATTGCAACAACAATTAGGGTAGAGAGTAATTCATCCAATTCGAACCTCAACTTGTGGGTCACCTATCATTATAATACCCAAGAAGGATATGACTTAGAGAATGTGTAATAGTTATAGATATTTGAATAAGATCATTCTCAAAAATTGATACCCTCTACCTATGATTAATGATTTGCTAGGTCAATTGCAACATGCTAAATATGTCTCCAAGTTGGATCTCAAATTGAGAAACCACTAGGTATGGGTTAAAGAAGGACACCTGGAAGAATTCCTTCGAGACAAGGCAAGGTCTATATGAATGGATGCTGGTAATTCCTTTTGGTATATGTAACGTGTCATCTACATTTATGTGTTTGATGAACGATGTATCGTGTCCCTTTAAATTTTTGTGTATACTAGTGTAATTAGAATATATATTGGTTTGTCGCTCTACCTAGGAAGAGCATATATCACATCTCATGCAGGTGTTAAAGATCCATCTCATGTAGGTGTTATAGACTCCTTGGAAAAGAATAAATGGTTGGGAAATATTAATAAAATTGAATTTTCTTAGCAATCATTGGTGTACTTGAGGTATGTGATTTGTGGAGGAGAAATCAAAATAGATCATGCAAATATGGAGGATATCCTCAAGTGGCGAACTCCTATTAATGTCATTGAATTTAATATTTTTGTTGTAGCATCACAATGTTTGAATTATTGTGCCATTAATCTACAGGCAATGAGTGCAATTGAAATGTATAATTGTGCAGTGGAATGGAATGAAAAATTTACACTTAACAAGACAAATTTCAGAGAAAACTGATAAGAATTGATCAGTAAATTACAACATTAATCTTCATTAATTCCAGTAGTATACAATGATGTTACAAAAAGGATAATTAGAATCATGTGGATAGGATTCGAATCTACCAACTCAATCTGGCTGACTGGCTAACTATGAGTGTCTAAATCACTACATGAGAGCCACTAGTCTAACTCCTGATGTCTAAATCAGTATGACAATTAGTTAAACTAGTTAAATTGATGAGGTACGTGGAAAAAGGAGCCACTTACCCATGCAACCATTCAAAAATAGTGCTAGACTAACTGGGAGTGATCTAACTAAAAGTAACTAGAGGCTAACTCAACATAACTTCTTACCAACTACAACCAACTGATGG
Source organism: Pseudotsuga menziesii (assembly GCA_001517045.1). Taxonomy (NCBI): domain Eukaryota; kingdom Viridiplantae; phylum Streptophyta; class Pinopsida; order Pinales; family Pinaceae; genus Pseudotsuga; species Pseudotsuga menziesii. The sequence continues at coordinate 61,907 of LPNX011057942.1, forward strand.
AGGAGGTGGTGTCACTCAAAGTGGCTCCTAGAATGTAGGGATTGGTCTCAAAGGCCCATAAAATGTTGGATGAACATGCAGTAAGTGGAATTTACCTCTATATATGTGTTCCCCACACTCTAGTTGTTGGTACCGGTGGACCCAATGGCATCGGTGGACCCAATGGTACCAGTGGCATTAATGGCACCAATGGCACCGGTGGACCCAAATATCATGGTGGAACCAAACTCAAGTAAATGAATCCTAAGTTAAGTTAGGCAAGATGATCTAATATACTATATATGGACAAGGGAGGATTATAAATCCTAACACCCCCCCCCCCCCCCTTTAATCCTAACTTGGACAACTGTGGGCCCTGGAAACAAGGTCAAAAGTCACCCATTACAATCTAAAAGAATTAAAAATTGTACTTAATACACTAAGGGAAATGGGTAAAACCTCATGGGAAAAATCCCCCCTCAAAATAAGCAAGAATCGGGAAAACAAGCTAAAAAATTGTAAAACATGTGTTGCAATTTGTAGCACTATGCAGCAGCAAATGCAGTATCTTGGTTCTTTTGTGCAGCAGCATCCTGAGACTATGTATGTGAACCTATGAATCCAAACTAAATGATTATGTCTAGAGGAATTTTCTTCTTTGGAAGAAGAAAAATATGCTCAACTAAATCAGGAACATAGATAGTTGCTAGAAGAAAACTAGACCCATGTAGAGTAACTGAGATCAACTAATGAGAGAGAAAAATGCTTGAGAATAAGAACCATGTGAGGAAAACCCAAGTAAATGATATATTGCAGCCTTGAACATCAAACTATGTGAGGTAAAATCAGCTCCAAGTGTTAGGAGCCAGTGTTCATGCGAATGCAGAATGTCTCCATCTTTACTAGTTCTATGAGGAGATGAGCATGTGATCAAATAGGAAGGTAGAGAATCCCTAGGAACGTGGATAGTGAATGCTTGAGCTCCATAATCTGGTATAGCTTCAAAAATAACCAATGATTCACAAAATATAATATCAGCAAACTCATGAGATAAAACTGACATCAAATCCCCAACAACAATTTTAAAAGAGACTTGAGGTACTTGATTTTTCACACCAAAATTGATGAGAGCTACAAGCATTACTAGAGGTTATTAAAACTTAAAAATTGAAACAAATAAGTTCATATTAGATCCAAATAAGGTCATATCAGATACAAGAGTGTGGAACAAATCTAAGTTCTCCACCGAGATGGTAGATGCACAATTTTCTCCTTCTTCGAAACTCTAAGTATTGGTGCATTCAATCATGTAGAAATTTTTTGGAAGCTCTAGATCAAAGAGAGTGAAAGGGTCACTCCTAAAATATGATATTTCTTCCAAAGATCCAAAGTATTACTTTTCTGCACACCAGCAACAACATTAGAGAGAGAGAAATCAAATTCCTCTTCATTTTCTGAAGTAATCACTGGAAAACTTTGCACAGAATTTAAATTAGAAGAATCATTGGAGAATGTTTGCATAGAATGGAAGGAGAGTTTTTCTTCAATAACAGAGACTTGAATGTCTTATTTGGATCAGCTATATGAGAAGATGAGATATCAGAGATATCATAAACTTCTAGAGCAATAGGAGAAGGAGTCACTCCAAGGAGACTTTCTTCAATTTGAATTGATTGTGTGGAAAATTTTGCTTCTTCTTCATCTTGAACAAATTCATTAGATAGAATAGAGGTCGAGAATTTTGAAGAAATAAATCTTGTGGTGTTGGGTGTGCTCTCCAAATTTCTATAATGATCCTCATTGTGCTTGCCAAAGGTTCTTTCCAATTTTGTCCAGAGATCCTTTGGGTATTCAACAAAATCAATAAGGTAGCGCAAGGTTGGAGAAAAGGCTAGACATATTGCTCCAAAAGCTCTATCACCGTGATTTAGCCAGTCATTCTCATATTCATAAGAATATTTATCAAGTCCAATAGAAACCTCATAGAGACCTTGTCTCTTTAGAGATGAAATCATCTTGAATTTCCATTCTAAATATCTTGTGAATGGAGTAAGAAGAGGAACTGATAATCTCGAGTCCATATGAAGTTGTACCTACAAAATATCATTGCAAAATGAACCAATTCGCAATCATGTCAATTTTAATCCTTCCATATCGACATGTACACTTTCTCATGTTCCATCACACCTATAGAGACTTCTTTGGACAAATCTAGAGTTAGCAAGGCAACAAATGTAGGATTTATGTGGAAGCCCAGTTCGTCCTGGTGTACAATGGAGATTGGACGGACTTGTTGCTAGCCTGAACAAGGCTTTGATACCATGTTTGGATTATTGTTCCATTGATCTATAGGAAATGAGTGCAATTGAAAGTTATAATTGTGCAGTGGAATGGAATGAAAAATGTACACTGAATAAGACAAATTTCAAAGAAAACTGATAAGAATTGATCAGTAAATTACAACATTAATCTTCAGTAATTCCAGCAGTATACAATGATATCATTTGTGCTTTCATGGGTAGTCATATTTTAACCACAAGAAACCCCATGTAAAAAAAGTAAAAAACCTCGACGTTTCGGGCTGGGTAGTTCATCCCATCTTCAGGAGATACTAAACAGTTTCCCAACTCATATTTCAAAGGGTTTCTTTATTAATAATGTATCTTAGCCTAATCTTTGCAATTATGTCGGCCCTTGGATACATTATTAAAGTGTCATTATTTTATTATTTTAACTGGTTAACGATAGGATTCCATGCTCTGTTGAGTTTCCATCCGCCATCCCGATTGATATTGAGAGGGTGTTACAAGGATGTTGCATAAAGGAGAATTTGAATCATGTGGATAGGATTCGAATATACCAACTCAATTTGATTGTTTGGCTAACTAGGAGTGTCTAAATCATTGCATGGGAGCCACTAGTCTAACTCCTGATGTCTAAATCAGTCCAACAATCAGTTAAACTACTTAAACCAATTAAACTGATGAGGTAGGTGGAAAAAGGCATCACTTCCCCATGCAGGCATGCAAAACTGGCGCTAGACTAACTGAGAGTGATATAACTGAAAGTAACTGGAGGCTAACTCAGCATAATTGCTTACCAACTACAACCAACTGACGGAGCTTGTTGGTGGCACTCAGAGTGGCTCCTAGAATGTAGGGATTGGTCTCAAAGTCCCATAAACTTATGGATGAACATGTAGTAAGTGGCAGTTAACCTCTATATGTGTTCCCCACACTCTAGTGGTTGGTATTGGTGGACCCAATAGCACCAGTGGACCCAATATCTTGGTGGACCCAATGGTACTAGTGAAACCAATGGCACCGGTGGCACCAAACTCAATTAAATGACTCCTAAGTTAGGAAAGATGGTCTAATAGACTATATATGGACAAGGGAGGATTATAAATCCTAACACACAACCCCTAAGAAATTGTATATCATCATTTTTAGTCATGGCTACACCATGCCATAACAACCAATAGTAAGAATTTCCAATGGGGAAAGAATCAACATAAATATTTGAAGAATTGAAATGAAATATTAGTCAGGCACCAATCCTTACATTTCCCAATTTACATGATCCTTTTGAAGTGGAGACAAATTCAAGTGGATATTTTATGCGGGTAATCTTAATGTAAGGAGTGTTAGGAGGTGAAACCGATATCCATATATCTGACTATCCCCTCATATGGTTTGCATGCGTTGGGGGTTGGAGGGGGGGGCACCAACCCCCCTATCTAGGGGTGCAGGGACAGAGATCCTGAAGGAAAAATTTATAGACCCTTCTAGTGTATTTCAATTCCTTTTGTATCCCTTGTGTGCAATATATAAAACATGAGTGACCCCTAGTATTCCATCCTTAAAGAATAAAACATTGTAAGTTTTTTTCCAAGTAATAATAAAATATTGAAGCTATCATTTCCCTGTGGCTTTATCCATGCACAACAAGGTTTCCATGTAAATATTTTGTTCTATTATTGTTTTTGTTTGCTTCTATTTTTTATATTTTTCTAACAAGGAGGTAAGTCTGTATGTTATCATTCTAAAATGTTTTATGGTGGAGTCTTAAACTATCCTGCATATGATAAGGAATTATATACTCTAGTGCAATCAATAAAAATTGGAATTCCCTATATGATAGGTAAGGAGACCATCGTCCACGCTAATCACCAGACATTGTAGTGCTCATAGGCCCAAGTAAGCTTCAACAAACCAAGTATTACAAATGGATGGGATTTTTACAACAATTTCAACTAAACATCAAATATAAGAAGAGAATCACTAATAAGTTGGAAAACATGCTTTAATGGCCATCCAAATCTATGATAGTAGCTTTGGGAACAATTATGCACATGGAGAATTTCACCCATGATACATAAAAAAGAGGCATACACATGATGAAGATTTAAAAGATGTGTTTTAGCAAGTTCAAGGCCAAGTTTATGTAGAAGAAGGGGATAGTAAGGTTGACTATAATCTTCGGGATGATTCCTCTACAAGCTAGACAGACTCTATGTTCCTAGAGATGAAACACTGTAGCTTATCAAAGAGGCTCACACCTACAAAGTTGCAAAGCATTTTGGTGTTGGGAAGACAATTTCCAACTTACATAGGTATGTGTAGTGGCCTATAATGCAAAAAGACATAACTCTTTTTATTAAAGGATGCATACTTTGTTGTACCAACAAGCCTAGTAACATAAACCAATGGTTATACCGTCCCTTACATGTACCATGATTTCATGGAAGAGCATCTCCATGATTTCATTTGTGGTTAGCAAAAAACAAGGAATGGACATGACTATTTATTTGTGCTGGTTGATAGGTTAAGAAAGATGTGCATTCCCATGCATTGCAAAAAGACCATCAAGGGACATGATGCAACAAACATGTTCTTCGAAAGGTTTGAGTGCACTTTGGGATACCAAGTTGCATCATCTCTAATAGAGATACCAAATTTCTCAATGCCTTTTAGACTATACTTTGGGAGAAAATGGACACTAAGTTCAAGAGATCTACAACTTCCCATCCATGGAAAAATGGGAATACAGAAATAGTGAATAAGACATTTATTCAAATTTTGAAGGGTTATAATTAGAATCATCCAAGGGCCTAGGATGAACATTTGTCTTACATTCAACACTCTTACAATAGAGAAGTCCACACTTTTTCCAGTAAGTCTACTTTTAAAACTTCATTTGGATATCTACCACCTTCACCCTTGTATGTTGTATATGGACAACAAGGAGAAGTGAGGGAAGACACCATAGGAGAAGTATTAAAAGTTGAAAATTTTGTTTATAATACTAGGCAAATCCATTTGCAAGTATAAGAGACATTGAAGAAGTCACAGGAAAAGTACAAGGTCAATAATGATCAACACATAATTGAGAAACATTCAAGGTGGGAGGAAAAGTCTAGTTGCATTTGTACAAGGAAGGGCTATAGGGTACTAAGTAAAAAAATCAAGGGTTTATGGTGTGGTTCTTTTAAAGTGTTGGAGAAGGTAGGTGATAATATCTACAACTTATTCTACCTTGATATATGCACATTTACTCGGTAGTAAATGTAGAGAATCTAAAACTCTATGAGCCTTCCATGTTGGACCAAGAAATTGATGAGAAATTCCCACCTACCATGATAGAGGAGTTAGATCTAGAAGCTCAAGTAGAGTTAGCAGAAGACACAGGTTTGCAGAAGGAGTCTAGAGAAACTAGACAAGGGTAGTATGAACTCTAGAAGGCTGGGTTGAAAGGACAACTTCTTATTTGAGTTTATGTAATTTCAGAAGATATTATTTTTGTACTTTTATTGTATTATTATTGGACCTCCTTTAAGAGATGTTATTGATGAACTTGGACTTGTAAAACTATTGTAAGAATCAATGTAAACCTTATGTTGTAAGTCGGGTCATAGTACCCAAAAGAAATATTATATAAATTTTATTTTGAGTCTCCCTAGACAATTCAATCCAGTAAGAGTAAGAAGTTGGTCCAATTAGGGAAAAAGGTCACTCACATGACGAGTATAAATAGAGAGGGAAAACCTCTCATTTGGACATACAACTCACTTGAGCAAGTGTGCATGAAAGAGAAGAATTTCGTTGGAGAGAAGTAGTTGCTTTTGTCTTTGGGATTTACCTCATCTTGGTTTGGCATTGCACTTGGTGACAAAATCTATACTAAAGAAGTTGTTGGGTTTTCTCCCTTGTGGATTCCTAGAGGAAATTCTTTATGTTCTTTTGTGTTGTTGTACTTGTATTTCTTTCAATGGTCCTATTGCTTATAGTTATGATGAAATAATGCTAATTGTTTGAAGATCTAATATAACCATTAAAATTCTAACACTTCTAAGAAAGGCCAAATGGTACTCTAGGGAGAAGGTAGAGGAAAATTGTCCTCACCTCATTTGATAAAATATTTTGGCAATCAAAATTCTCTCTAAATGAGGAGGTGTGATCTCCAATGGATAATTAAATTATTTGTATATTTTGGTACTTTTGTGTGGAAAAATTGGAGGCATTGGCTTGTAGGACCCATTTTATGGGTAGTTCACACTTTGTTGATTTGGGATCCATAACCTTCTACACCTTTTATTTTCAAGTCAAAATTTTACGATCATATTTCCCAACCTCGCAACATTGTTTTAAGCAAGAGCTTTCCAATAGGAAAAAAATCACCTCGATCAAAGTTTATATATAGAAGTTATTCCTCCCATAAGTTGACCTATCATGTTGAGCACCATGGTATTGAGTGGATGCCACATACACTTCCATTACTTACACATGTGGAGCTAGTCACGTCTATACTTTCAAGAAGATTCTAGAGGGTCCAAACCCTAACACTCATTGGGGATTGGGGTATGAAAAAACACTAATACTAACCCTAGATGTCTCTCAAACTATGTTAAATATTGGCTTGTTAGGAAAGAAAGGGGTTCCATTCTTATGGTATTGTATATTGGTCCATAGTTGAGAAACACATCTATAACTAGGACATTGAAGCATAATAGAGGAAGTTAAAGAACCTGTGGTAGAGTTTCAATCCATAGAATCCATGGCAACTCCATAGCGAGTGCCCCTTTCTTTGTATTTTCATTTCACTAACTAAGAAGAAAAGAGTGGAGCATATGCCTCACATCTAACTCATGGGTTTTTCTCATATTAAGTTTTCCTAGGGTACATCTCGTTTTCATTCTGTGGATGGTGTGTGTTTGCTTAAGCTTCTTTCATTTCAGTTTTATTTTATCCAATATTTCATGCATTAAGATAGTAATAATTATATCTAAAGATCTAAATTACTACATTGCATATAAGGGATTTTCATAATATCGTAAGAAATTGTTGTGATGCACTATTCCAATGGAATATCCACAACAATTTACATATCATTGATCATGTTCCACATTATTATAGGTTTTTCTCATTCTTATGAAAATCATAGCAAAGGGGAATCTTGGCTTGGTGGAGAACACCTTCCTCATAAAGAGGGAGTGTTTTTTTTTGTTGCTCTAAGTTATTCTCCTAGGAAGAGGGTGCATGGGTGTTGAAGGAGATTCATTATAGGTTGGGTGTACCACGAGGAGAGATTCTCTTACACCCATATGATAGATTCCTTAAACTTATTACACTTGGCATCTTTTACTTTTGGTTAGTGTAAGGTTATGATGAATTCTATGACAATTATAAACAATTCCTCTTACACAGTTAAGACAACTTTATGACAAATTCCTTACACTATTATGATAGATTCCTTTCATGGAATAATGTGTAAGAGCTACTCTAGGCATAGGTAGGGCACATTGCTTTGGATAGGTTCCTTTATATTTGGGAGGCTCTCATTGAGGTCTATTATTATCAATTAAGTTTTGTAACTTATTTTCTTTCTTGCTAAGTTTGATTTAATAAGGGAGGGCACAATAGTTAGATTTATTTATCATGAGTACAGTCATTCTACCAAAAGTGTGCCTAAGGCTTGTGAGAAGCCATTGTAGTCTCTTGAGCACATTGTTGTAACTTTCTATTATGCAAATGAGAATATAGTGATTGTTGTTCCAAACTTATGTTTGTTTTCCACTATATTCACACTACTGAGTTATTAGATAGTCTTTATTAGTTTGCATGGTTGATTTGATCTTCTAATATGCATTGTTTACATTCTTGAGTTCACCATTTAGTTAATTGTGTTTATGCATATCTAAAATGTTCATTGGCATTTCCAATGTCTCTATTTTAGTTGAGTTGTTTTTGCTTTCATTAAGCCTATTATTACTTTGATTTGAAAGCAAATCACTAACAAGCCTTGCATGGGGGATATTTATAAGGACATGGATAGCATGATAAAAGTGTTATAAAAATCCTAGTGAGGGAGAATGCAAAGAGTAATATCATTATTGTAGGCTTCATCTCACATGTCAGGGTTATTCTTGTTGATAGGCCAAAGAAATTCAACGCCCCTTTGCAAGTTTTGGCACATATGCTCAATCACAAACACTACAATGACAACTTCCTTGATCATGACAAGAAAAGGAAGGCCCCACACTAGACATGGAGGAAAATTTAAGAGTGAAGTTAGCAATTCAAAAGACTTTACCATGTGTTGTATGTTAGAGAGGTTACACTAATTTGAACCCAATTCAAAGAGTTTCTTTTCAAAACATACTCAATTTTAGATGTCTCGACCATCGAAGATATGATTACATTGTAACCAATTGTGAGGTGGCTAGTTCATTTACATGTGAAAGGATTTGAGGCTCCAATAGCTTTATCCATTTCACAAAGCACAACATATTTGATTCACAATACATATAAGACTTGGTTCACATTCACTTCATTCCAATCTAGGACTTGGTAAAACACAACAAATTCGATTCACAATACATAGAAGACTTGGTTCACATTAAGTTCATTCCAATCTATGACTCAGGGATTAGGTCTTGATTCTCTGTTGTTAATTAATAACCTCTCAAAGTTAAATTGTGACTAATAGCTATTAAATATATGATAATGTAAGACTTAATGAACTTGTATGGAATAGAACCTAAATTTTGACATACAAATTACTTTTATCTATAGGTTTATCCTTTCGTACTCTACTTGTTAAGTTGCCTTTATATGAATGATAAATTTCAATTTTCTAATAAAATTTATATGATTTTTTATGATAGTTGATTAGGGAGTAATCTAAAATATTGATTGTTTGCATATACTATGAGGTGATGAAATGGTAGTTTCAGGTTGTTGGAATTGCATAATTGGGGCATCCCTGGGGTAATGGACGAGGCTGAATCCACTTTTGCAATCAAAATTCCAATTTGAATAATAAAACACTCAATATCCCCCCCCTCCAAAAAAAATCCCCTCTCTAAAGTTGAGCTTACTCCATTGTTAACGGAGCTCCATTGGTTACACACCAAAATTTAGAGTTTGTCATTTCCAGAACTCGTACCGGTTTGAGGAACTTTTTTTTGGGCACGACGCTAAACTCTACCATTTACACCTGAAAGTGGGCGAGTATTGTGGCCAAAATCTAGCAAAAATTGTTCAAAGGGTAGTTTTCAATAATTGGAATTGCATAAACTGGGTGCCCCAAAAGGTAATCGAGGGTGCTGAATCCATTTCTGTAATAAAAATTGCAATTTTACACTGAAAATATCATTTTCAACAACAAATTGCGTTGCCGGATTCCAGCCAAACATGCCTGAAAAGTTGCAAATGGTCTAGAGATTAGCCAACTCCTTTTTTTCGGTACCCGTGCAACACTGGCATGTCAAAACTTGAACACCTAAATAGACCAGTTTTGGTCGACAATAAAAGGAATCTACGAGGAATTAGGACCTGGGAGTGGGACAAAAAGCCAAAGGGCTAGAAACCCGAGGAAAATCAAAGACCAAAAATACCTTTACCGGAGCTCAGGCTGAAAATTTTAATAATCCCACCGAGCGAGGGTGCCAAGTACACAACATAGGATTTTTGTATTTTGTATTTCATGCTATCAAGTCCTTGAAGAACCCTAAATAATCTGTAGATTTGTGACCCACTTGTTATTTCAAGTGCCTATTCGCAGATTGGCTCTGGCCAGTCAGTGTTTTGCATAATACCCAACAGTCGAATAACCCTATATACCAAAAGTCAAAGCGCTGCACCTTGGCTAGAAGTTGTATCTAGTTTTATGGTTAACGATATGGACTTGTATTTTCTTCACTCAATAAATGATTTGCTACTGTAAACATCATATTTTCTCACTCAAGAGTTAAATGATAGAGTTAGGGATAATTTTGGTGGTATCAAGGCATAAAGTCACGAATTTTGGCTTTTGGAAAGTCTAAAATTCTGCCACAGAAATTAGTAGGAAACAAAGATATATTCTGGTGTTTGGTAGGGTCAGTAATTTTCACAAAAAAATCCGTTGAGATTAAATATTTTAAAATTAAGCTTTTCCCTGTGGGATATACTTGTTCATGATTCGACTTGTATATGATCCATAGAATGTTTTATTGATAGACAGTGTAGGTCATAGAATCGACAAGAACAACCTTTTTTTATTGCATTGTTTTGGCCTTGTACTTTTGTCATTAAAAACACTTTAGCAAAAGGCAGATCTTTAATACGACTATTCGAGGGCGGATAAGAGCTTGGACACATTTTAAATATCTGCCTGTTTAAAGTTGATACTGCTTATGTTTTGATAACTTTTATAAATAATCTTCATTGTTAGTCTAGACCAAAGCTTAAGCACTCCTTGTGCTGATATGTATTTTCTCTTCGGCTTTAATGTAATAACTGAGTGTTTTGCTCTGATGATGGATCATGATTCATGTACTTTCCTTTTGTTTCCAGTATTTAATGTGATGAAAGTTGATACTGCTCATGTTTTGATAACTTTTACAAATAATCTTCATTGTTAGTCTACACCAAAGCTTAAGCACTCCTTGTGCTGCTATGTATTTTCTCCTCGGCTTTAATGTAATAACCAAGTGTTTTCCTCTGATGATGATCATGTATTTTAGTATTTAATGTGATGGAATGAATGACCATGATCAATATCCAGCTTGCTACAGCTCATTTAATGCTGTGGCAACAGCATTGGAGTACATTGGATCTCAGATCCAACTGACTCCAATGTTGTTACCACAGCATTAAATGCGCTGCAACAGTGGAGATCCAACAGACTCCAACGCTGTTGCCACAGCATAAATGCGCTACAGCAGGCTGGATAATTTTCGGCATAGATAACCCCATTTTTGGCATGGAGGACCCCTTCTTACCATAGTACTTGAAAGAGATGCAACGCCATGAAATCCCTGAATTCCTGTTTAGCTTATGTTTAGAATGTGATGCTGATTAAGTTATCGGTTGCTTCTGTACTGGTTTATGCTTCCTGCACATGACAGGTCTAAATCCATAAGTACTCATTAACGAGCCAAGACACTAAAGCCAAGCAATCACACTAAAAGTTGGGAGCTCCCTTTATAACCCCATCTCCTTCAGAAAATTAGAAATATTTGTCATTCCTAATCAAAGCAATCACACTAAAAGTTGGGAGCTACCTTTATAACCCCACCTCCTTTAGAAAATTAGAAATATTTGTCATTCCTAAACAGAAATCATTTTCATTCCTATTTCACATCTATTTAAGGTCCTTGTATAAACAGAACAAAGTAAGGCGTACTGACCTGCAAATATGATTTAACAAAGGGATAAATCTTGAAATGAAAATGGAACCTTTTATGTAGAAGAATGGCTAAATCTTGAAATGAGAATGGAACCATTTAAAGAGGAGAATGGCTACTATAACCAATGTTTTAAAACTCGGACTCGGACTGAGGTTCAATTCAGACTCTGACTTGGACTTGGTTACGACTTGGATCGGTTTGAATTTTATGACTACGTTTACTAAAAAATAGATAAAATATTAAAATTTTATTGAAAAAAATATATTTTAAAGAATCCAAACCATTGGAGACAAATTATGCCAATTCTGCTCATGTGTATACTATATACCATGTAAGGGTGAAGATATCAAAATGACACCAAGTGCATCACATAGGTGAAGGAAAATATACAATTAACAAGGCTCTAAACGGCCTCTAGAATCCAAAACACAATGTGATACAAGTTATTAGCCTACTACATTTTACTGATCAAGATGATAAATCATCAAACCTATTGTCACGTCCCCACCCCTCTTACCAGAGAAAGAATGCGACTAACTCTGCTGTCTATCAAACAGACCGGGCAATCTAGCCCCATGAACATAATATAATAATTGCATTGAACATATAAACATACACAAAAGTATAAAACAAGCAATATACAGCTGAAGCAATTACATTTCATTCAAGCAAACATCATGTTCATAATAATTATAAAACAAATACAGCTGCAGAGATTAAATGCAAAATAATACTTATCTTGAGAAGAAGCTTCCCTGCAACTAGCTATGTCGCTGCAACGTTCCACCCAACCATAGGCCAGTTTGCTCATCAATCTCTCAGCAGCACTGCCACCCCCGAGCTGGGTATGATTCCACAAAGAACTAGGGAACAACAGCGGGCTCACACATAGCCAAGATCATACATCCACAGTCAAGCCAACACACCGTTGGGTTTCACAGACTGTTCAACCAAGCCAATACTAAATTGGGTTTCACAAGCTGCTAAGGCAACAAGCCAACAACACATGGGTTCCTTGGACTTACTTAGCCAAGCCAACACAAAGTAAACACATCCCAACACAGCCAAGCCCTCTAACAGATGGGTTCCTTGGACTTACTCAGCCAAGCCAACACAAGGATGCACATCACAGCAAAACAAGTTCTAGGTAGGGGCAAAAACGTTCTGGGGCTCAAAATCCAAAAATGGTAAATGGGGAAAAACGACCCAGGTGAGTAAAACATTTCAGGAAACGTTTAATGGCTGCACAGAGGAAAAAACGACCTCTACAAACCCCCAATTCGTGGTTCTATCTTCCCAGCCACTGAGCATAACAAAAACGGGTTCCAGCTTGGGGAGAAATGAGAAAAACGCAAAAAATTCGTGAGGGAAACACACAACAACCTCCAGCTACATGAGGAAAGGGAAAACAACCCCTAAAAACCCCCAAATCGTGGTTCTCCTCTGTACATCCACTGAACAATATCAAAAACGGATTTTCCCTAGCCATGGAATGAAGCAACAACCACAAAAACGTGAGGGAAACACACAACAAGCTCCAGCTGCGTGAGGGAGGCAAAACGGCCTCTCAAAACCCCCAAATCATGCATCATGGCTGCACATTCACTCAGCCATACCCAAAAACTAAATCCCCGGCCATGGAGGAATGAAAAACGACTGAAATCGTGAGGGAGAATGCCCTAGCTATCTCCAACTGCGTGAGGAAGCAAACGCATGGGTGCATAATGGCTTGGGAATGCATTTCCAAGCATTTACTTGCCCAAGAAGCCAAAAACACGTTTTTCAAAAATGGGTGACTTCCCAAATTCGAATTTGACCTCCATACCTTTCTCATCTCAAGGCAATAACTTCCTTCACCAACTTTAAATGACTGGGCACAAAAGGACAAAATGGGTAGTTGACAACTTATGGGTTTTCCCCCTTGGCATTTGGTTTTTCCCCATTGGCTCAAGGATTTGAATGTTTCCCCTCCCTATTTCTTATGAAATCATGCCCTCATCTCTTTAACATTGCGGTGCATAGCTAGTTGTGGTATTTTTATTAATTTGCATTTCACTTGATGTCTTAAACATATTGTGCCTAGCTAGCACATAAACCATCCGCATCGATTTTTAATCGCCGATACTAAATCCATGGTGGGGCCTTTTCCTTGAGCTCCACACCATGATCAAATAAAAATATTTACATCATATGCAATTTAATACCAAGGGGTCAAAACCGGGATGTTACACCTATCGCCAACATTAGTAATGGGATGCTCAGCATGAGCTATAAGACCATCCTCTGCCTTGTCTATTTTTTAGCAAGTCTATATTTTGCAGCTGGCACGTAGCCGAAGAGTAAGTGACATTTGGTATCTTCCGATGGTTTAGTGGACTTGGCTTCTGTTTGGTATAGTTTAGTCAACTGGAATTCTGAAAACTGTTAAGTCTGCTGAATTTTGGATGGAATGTGAAATTCTATTTTCATAATATGAGGTCCGATGAGGTTGAAACCACTCTCAAACGTCTCAAACATCCTGAAACAATTAATGATAATATACAAAATTTAAATAAAAATTATCATTTTATATTATCATTCCAAGTTAGGTTGTGCCATTATTGTGTCAAGCAAGTTGTTTTCTCTCCCAATCTGAAAGAAACAATGCAGGTTTTTAGGTTAAAAACTTTTAAAAATTTGAATTTAGAATCCCATGTGCACATGGTTGGTCCTAAGCTGCAAGTTGGATGGTTTAGTACTGAATTGGCCGAGTCAATGTATTTGGTACTGAACTTGCCGAGACAAACATTGACTTGCCCAGTTGATTGATTCAATGTGTTTGGTACTAAACCGGTCGGGTCAAACATTGACTTAACCGGTTCGGTACCAAACTGGCCACCCACGTCGGTTTAAGGGCTCAGTCAATATGGTTAAGGCTCAACTTGGCAGAGTCCGAGTCCAAGTTAACCGAGTATGAAGACATTTATCACTAGCATTTATTGAAGGAAGACTAGTTTGGAAAGAAAAAGCACGTTAATTGGCCTCAATTAACCTCCAGATTTCCATGAACTGGTCTCTTCAAAATATCAATTGGCATTGACAGGTTGGTTCCAACAAGGAATAATCTTACAGCTAAGTATTCATATATTAGCTCCTCCTACTTACAGTGGACTGATATCTTCCCAGACTTGTGTATAAAGTTCTGCAGTGAACAAATAATAAGTCAATGTTTATTAGGTCTAACAGTCAGCCATGAGCATCAGATTTTACTTGCTCCCAGTATAGTTACAAAAGTTTTAAATTTTAATAGAGGTGATTGAGAAAATTGGACCCCATTTGGTGGTGCACGTTGTCAGACACGCATATGTTTCTAAAGCTGAAACGTTAACGGTGGAGAGCAAATAAGGCCCCACATTTTTTGGACTCCATGTATTGTACATAGCTTTATCTTTGCTCTCCAATAAATTTCCACTCAAACGCCCTGGATTGTATAACTTGTTGACGAAAGCAGGACGGTGGTTGATTTCATCACAAACCACCACATGTGAGTTTAGAGTTACTGAAAGTAGTTGAGGCTAAAGATTGTAATTCTTCATTTTGACGACACATCACATTGAGCTTAAACAAGCATTCTTGAGAAAGATTATAATTAAGATGCGGTTTGTTTGGAGGCAGTCAGAATCCGAGAAGGTAATCACGATACGAGCTTGCATTCTTGATGAGGATTGGTAACAAAAGATTGAGTTGTTTATTGCTTCCATCGAGTCTAAAAGTTTGAGTTGTTTATTGTTTTCGTTGTGTCTATTGTTACTTTGATTCGGAAAGCAGCCACTGATAGGACTTGTTTGTGAGATATCAATGAAGGCATGGATAGCACGATAGATGCAAGCTCCACAGATGCCCTGGAGAGGGAGAATATCTATCGATGCAAATTTCACCTCACATGTCAGGATTGTTCTCACTGATAGGTGGGATAAATTCAACACCCCTTTGCACATTTTGCAATAGCACTCAATTTCAGACAGTATGACAGCTTCTTTGATGGTGACAAGAAGAGGAAGGCCACACTAGAACAAGGAGGTGTTTTTGAGAGTAGTGATTCAGAACATTTTCCTAGGCGTTATAGAGCCTACACTATGTTGAACTCAGTTCAAAGAGTTTGATTTTGAAACGGACTCATTTTTAGATATATCAATCTTAAATGGAGACAGAACGACAATGAATAGACTCAGTCATCGGTTTATAGTGTTCGATCAGATCATTTAATAAACCTGGTCATCCGTGTCCAAAGAGTTTGCTTTTGGAATGGAATCTTTCGTAGATGATGCAGTCTACAAAATTGACAGATGTTGACTTTTCTCATAATAATTGATCATTTTTTAGCTAGATCATAACTTTTCATTGTTTAAATTCTATTTCTGATTGCAAAAGGGATTCAGCATCCTTAAATATCCATGTTGCAACCCGATTGTGAAATCTTATAAACTTATATCTGCAATTCCAATAACCCCAACTAAATTTTAGACAAAAATGGTTAAAAATGTCAAAATCATTAATTGTTTAGGCTATTTTTTTGTAAATCTTGGAGTTCACTAAACATTCCACAATAATTTTAATTTTTCTGATTATTATTGATAGAATCTAGCAATCTAATAGCAATCTAATCTATGGCAAAATCGTATTTTTCATTGTTCAAAATCCAATGCCCTGTTGCACCTGAATTTTGCAATCTCAACCATTTACATCTGATATTTCAACCACTCTGACCAAATTTCGAGAAAAAAATGGTCGAAAAAAGGTGGTCAAATCATCGATTGATTAGACTACTCTATACATCTTTAGTTGGACATCGAATGACAATTGACCCATTTGTCTGGTAATCAGTCTATGGTGTTGGATCATACTAATTAATGAACTTGGCTATCTGTGTCCTTTCCAAATGGCTAGGTCATTTACATATGAAAGGAACTGGAGCGCCTATAGATTTATCTTTTGGTAAAGCCCAATAGGTTGGATTCATTGAAAGCTAAGGACTTGGTCTACAGTCACTCCAATCTGCAACTCGGGGTTTCAACTACAGTCACTCCAATCTGCAACTCGGGGCTTCAACTTCAGGTTTTGCAGCGTCAGCGACTTTTGAGAGTGAAAACTGAGACTACGATGATGGTGTGGGGCTTGATGATCTTGACATGTAGTACAATTTCCAGTATCTATTCATCAGCTAGCCATAACTTTTGACATGTAATGTCTTTCTTTTATGTATGTGGCTAGGCCGTAATCTGCTCGCTCTACTTGTGTAGTTGTCTTATATGTCTAAACAACTTTCAGTGTTTTAATCAGCTTATGTATGAATTTTCATGGTGTTTCAGTTTAGATTTGATTGCTATAATATTTTTTTTCCTTTATACATATATACACCCCACGTTTTCCCTACTCCTGAAATTTTGAAGTTGATTGTGTTCAAAACCCATACCAATTTCAGACTTCCGTCGTATTTGTGCATTGACTGACAGTTGGGCCACAGTAAAGGCATTTCCAGAGATTTGAGAGTCGGAGAATTGGACAAAAAGAAGGCAGCTTGAAATCCAAGGGAGCTGAAGAAGAATTTTTTATACGCCAAGTGAAGGTGCCAGGTAGATGATACAGAATTTTGTATTTCATGCTATAAAGCCATTGAAGAGGCCTAAATAATCAGTAGATTCTTGGCCCTGCTTGGAATTTCAACTGACTACTAGCAGTTTGGCTGTGGCTGGTTGGTAATCGCAATTTGCATGGTACACAACAATAGAATAGTCCAATGTATGAAAAGTCAGTGTTGCCCCTTGGCTAGAATTGTTTCTCAGGTTTTATAGTAAACAGTATGCACTTCATATTTTCTTCACTCAATCAACGGTTTGTTTCTGTAAACGCTATATTTTCTTCACTTGATCAGTAGTGATATTTTAATCATGAAGTTGGGATAGGGTGGTATCAAGGCATGAAAGTCTGAAATTTTGGATTTTAAGAAGTCTCAAATTCCACCACAACCGTGTGTAGGAGGAAACAAAGAGTATTCTGGAGTTTGGGAGGGTCAGTAATTTTCTCAACAAAAATCTGTTTAGCATGATGTAGATATGTTATAGTCTTGAGAAACATGTAATCTTAAGACCTATATAGCAGCAACTATTGTCCATTCAGTTGCATATCATAATTGTGTTTTTCCTGGGTGGTATACTTGTTGATGATTCGACTTGAATATGATCAACAGAACATCTGAATGACGGACAGAGTAGATGATAAAAATGACAGTAGCAAAATCGTTTTAACATTACTCTGAACGGTGGAAATTCAAGCACAGGCGATCATGCTAAAAGTTGGGAGCTCCCTTAATAAACTCACGTCTTTCAGAGCATAAGAAATTATTTCCTTTCCTATTTCACATCTCGTCAAAACTTAAGGTTCTTGTATAAACAGAACAAAGCAAGTAATACTGACCTTCAAATATGATTTAGGACCTGACAACTTGAGATCATAATGCATAAAGTGTTTGAACTTTTAATTAAAACAATGGCTATTATAGCTAGCAAATGAGGTACAAGTTGAGAAAGGGAAAGCAAGCTAAATGGATTCCAGATTTCTATGGACAAGTTTCCAAAATGGAGAGATTTTTTATGATCCCATTTCGAATTTGGTATAATTCAAAATAAATTTTAGTAATAATTGCCACAAATTAAATTCAAATGGTGTTACTGTAAATTGCAGAATTGAATTGACAATATAATTCTAAACATGTTTTTGCATCCATCAACAATGAAGCATAGGTGAACAGCCCCTTAAAATGTTATATAATATATCATTTCAACTTCTCTAGGAAATATCAATGGCCATTGCAGGTTGACTCCAACAAGGAATGCTTTTTATAGCCAAGCATTGAGATAATCACTCACTACTCAATGTGGACTGATCTCTTTCTAGACTTATATCTGAAGTTTTGTAGCAAAAAATATAATAAATCTTTGTTTATTAAATCTAACACCTAACCATGAGTATCGTATTTTACTTATTCTGAGAAGAAATCAAATCCTGTGCAGTCAAAACAATCTCACCATGAAAATATGGCAATAATCTCATCAGATCGTCAAGTGATTCAATGTCATATGCTTATCACACATCAAGAAGACAATGAAATATAATTTATTCTAGTCTTATGGATAAAATGCTATGCTTTATTCTACTGAAGTGAAGGAGACCAAATATGAAATACCAATGCATTGCTAAAAATATTTTTTTTTGTGGGACGGCATGCTGCATACAGTAATTTACAAAAAAAAAAAAAAAATTGTGGGAGGGTTTGCTGCGTACAGTAATTTACAGCTGTCCTTTTGGCTAGGCTGCCTCACTGTCAGGGACAATTCTAGTCCGTCAAAATCACCTAGAACTCACACTTGGCGTCAACTGGACCCAGGTTTTGAACCCACGTCTCAGCGTTAATACTAGTTTGATCACTTGCAACTTGCCACTAGACCATATGCCCATGGGCAAATTTATTACTAATTAGTAAGTGACATGCCAAATTGATCATTTTCCAAATTTATCTAGTTGCTATTCCTTAAGCTCTTCATCAAAAGCTTTTATGAGAGACCAAATAGGAATTACAATGGACAGTGAGTGTGTATTTCACTCCAGTAACCATCAAACTGTACAGTAGAACTTGCATAGTGAATAATTCGATTGACATCTTTTTCTGAACCTCATAGATATTAAATAGAATACAGGAAAGAAATTTGACAAACTTAAGATGCTAACAATACAGAGGATAAAGGCAATTTGTTAGGTTCGACAGAGAAGTTACAACAATAATAGTAATCTGTTTGGTATTACAAATAGGGCTGACCACAGGGAAGGCTTCTGCCCTACATACCGCAAGCACATAAACAAAAGAAACCCTTTATCATCATCTGAAGAATGCAACTAAGTTAACCTTATGTCAAGGAAGACAGTGACAAGTATTGGCATGATATGCTGCCTTCAACAGGAGAACAATATTGTCCCCAAGCTCAGCCAAAATGATGAAGAGCTGTGGCACCACCAAGTTGGAAAATGCTTAAATCTCAAATGTGGGCACATATTCTTAGACAATACAACTAAAATTTAATCCCATTGCAAGGACAATGTCAGAATGAAATAAGGAGTGGAATTTTTGGGCATGCCACATGACCAAATGAGCCAAGCCAAGGAAGTATACATGATTTTCTAGATGGATTGCTTAAGTTTAGTAATGGGCTTTATTTTATTTCTTTAAGTGCAATCTCTGAGGTGGTTTCCACAATTGTGCAAAATTAAGAAAACAGTGAAACATGTCCTCAATTAGGAGTAAATAATTATGTAATGTTCCTTACAGAATGAGACCATTTTACAGTGGCCCTTGCAAGAGCATCAATGGGGTCGATACATTTTTTAAGAAGTGGATCATCTGGAGCTAAAAGGGAGCGCATATCATAAGAAGCAATGACCACCATACTCACAGCCCTAACCAAGAGAATCTGTAATGCAATTCTCAACAAAATCCTTGCTCCTTCAATGTCTTTACTTCGCAGTGCCCCAATAGCTGGCAAAACTATGTGCTCCATGGTTGCTCGGTCAGGCAAAACAACCTCAAAACCCTGCAGTTTACCAATCATCCGATATAAAGAAAGTTTAGTTGCTTTGAAATGAAGAATCCCACTCTAAAATTATAGCAGTATAACCTCTACGGTTCACTCTACCATTGACAAAACCAAAGCATGCATATGCTACCAAAAGTTTTTTGGTCGAAAATACAACAAATTGCTATTATCCACTGAACATTAATATCCCGGAGGCATTCATTAAACTCCTAGACTTGTTAAGAAATTGGGTTGGGTATACATGTTAGCAGATATGATCTATCCACAGGTCACGTCAATGAACTTGTTCTGCAGCCTGCTTGAGCATAGACCCCAGGAGGATTTGTCATGTCACTGAATCCAGAGTATCCGTGACTCTTTTAGGTAGTGAAAGTTACCATACTTGCAAGAATGACTTGCAACTACTCGTGACTCATGAGCATACCATGTATGCATCTGTAGAAGTAGTCAGCCCTATACTCGCCATATTCATGTTAATAGAGTATTGGGTGGTCAATACTCAGCTCTTGCAGCACTCGCTGAATGTGTGAAGTATCTTGACTCAATAGTCAATGCACTGGCACAAGTGCTTTCTCTTCCAACAGAAATGATTTTTTTTCATTTCAATATTGATGAACATGCCAAGTACCCCATGTCACATGCCTCAGCGAGTATGAGTTTGGTCACTAAGAGTGGAACTCTCATTGTGCTTCTCTTTGGGTATATATTCTAGGGCTAAGTAGAACTCTCCGTAGCTTTGGACAATTCTCAAGACGGTTCTGTATCCACTTGCCTATATACCCAATATCAATTACCACGACCTGTCCCCAAAACCAGATGCAGCCACACTGGAACAGTGATGACCTATTCGCAAAGGCCTAAATACAACATTTCTGACTATATCCTGATCTGTTTTTCGAAACCCAATTCAAGCACACTAAAATTATGGATATGTCCTATTAAACAAGCCCTAAATACACCTATATAAAAACTATTGACAGCACGCTTACCTGGTTGCTAAGCCTATCTTGATAAAACCCCGCTCTTAAGGTCTCTTCTGTACCAAGAAGCCCTATCTTCACATTGCTTCCCGTTTCAATGGGCCTCAAGTTCGCCTCCTTGAGCTCCCCAGCCACGCAGTCGCCGATATGCAGAAAAGGAACAGAACAGCCCTGCGAGAGCTCCTCGTACCAGGCATGCGAAACATGACAAGGCATCACAATGCAACACGCCCCAGAATTCTCTAGAAACGTCCTCTTTTCCCTCAGTGTTGCCAAAACAGAACCACCATGATGCGAGGTGAATGATTTCCTCGACGTCCCAAGATCGATCCCCGCTAGTGACGAGCAGAGCTCTTGTTTCAGTTGCGGATCGCTGCAGAGCAATAAAGGCAAGCTCTCTTCTGTTTCCCCTGAAGTCCACAAAACGACTTTTTTAACAAAATCCGCCATCGTTGGAGCCGAGACCCCTCCAATGATTCCGACCGCGTTCGATTGATGAAACAGGCGGGACCCCGAAATGGTCTTCGTGGAATCCTCAGATGATTTCTCGTTCTCGTCGGCTCGAGGCAGTATCGACGACTTTATAGCAGATGTTATTAGGGGCGAAGACTTCGCTGCACCGCATTGGAGTCTGAGCAGAGACTTCCTGAGAATCGTTCTACCGACCTGTTGTTTCTCGGCTTTGTAGATCGATGGTGGCCAATGCAATGCTGTGCCAGCTCTGCTGTATTGCGTTGTCATGATCCCATGAAAGTGTGCGTGCCCAACTGTAGGCCCTCTGTGCAGATTAAACAAACCTATGAATCTCTTCAATGTACGAACATACTGTCTCTATTCTAGCACACGTACATCGATCATATTAATTCATAATCGGATTCATATGATCAAAATACAAAGCTCCAGCAGAACCCACATGGCGGAAGGGAGCATGTGGGAATTCAGGCTCCAATACCGATACCGATCTCTGAGACGCCCTTATGTGTTCCAGATTTCGATCAATCATTATTCAATTATTCAGAGGCGATTCTATCTTATTCTCTCTCCACATTATTCTAGACATTTTATTGCATGAATTGGTAGGTAGCCTCTTTGGTTTGGTTTCGTGTGGATATGGTGTTTTACTATTGCTTGGAGGGATCCAGAGATTTATTTCCATGTTTTATTCCCTTTTGGATCCGTCCGGATATGAAAGCGAAAAGTTTTTATTCAAAACTAAATTTTGTTATCTCGGTAAATAAATACCTAGTTTCCACTGGGAAATTACGGCTACCCAATTCTACAGGCTAATACCAAAATTTGTTAACCGGGGTAAGATTCTTAGTCTCGCAACTCGCAATAGGAAATTACGGTTACCCAATTCTAGAAGCTAATATATACTTAATTAAGTTAGATGCTTTTAATATCGGTATGTTTTGGAATTATATATTTTAATTTGTATTTATATTCATTTAACTCTATCCTTAAAATAAATTAGGATATTAAATATTAATATAAATTAAATATTTTTAATATGGCTATATGAAAAATATGAAAATAGGAGCTTTTTTAATCAAAAGGCTCCAGACAAAGTGATATTGCCTTATTTATTAAAAAATGTACAGCTAGACTTTACCAAAATGAATTAGTGGTGTTAATAATTAAATAAGGGAGGATGTTATTATATTAATTTTTGTTTTTTTTCATAATGTATTATAAACTACTTTTCTCACATGATTGGTTTTTTTTACAAGGCCATCTGCTGAATGTGAATAAAATATTTACGAATTTTTTTTTTGGAAAAAAAAAATTAATATATTTTATATATTTTTGTTATTTTTGTTATTTTGTATGATTGTGAAGTATGGGGGTGTAGCATTTTTAGAGAATCTTGGAGAAAGATCGAGCAAGTTCAAAAGTTACCTCTTATCTTATTCACCTCATAAAAGTGGGTATATTGCTATGATAGGTACCTGATGTACAAACATAATATAAATAACATGGGAAATGAGAGACTTCCTAAAATTGCTTTAAACTCAAGTCAAAACCAATTACGCCTCAAACAGTGTTGGTGTAAGATACCATGGCTTGGTTAAACCATTGGGACATTAATGAAAACGACATTTTGCAGAACAATGACAATGTCAAAAATATTTTACTTCTAAGTTTAAAGAGAAATTATGGTGTGAGGAAAATTTAGTGGTTAAGAGAAAATTAAGATACTATAAGGAGGTCATTAATCCTAACTTGGAGGATCAGAAGTATCTCTCGGTAGTAACTAGCTCACGGAAGAAAATTAATATATCCAAGCTTAGAACGAACTCTCATGAACTCCATAGCGAAATAGGGCATTGGTCTATTCCTAAAACTCCATGGGCAGAAAGCGTTTGCCATTTGTGTGAGTATGGGCATTGATGATGACAAACTTTTTGAGTACAGGAACAAGATTTTAAAGTAAACCAAGTATTTTTCTTCTATAGACCAAAGTCGGTCTTAGTGGACGTTAATCATCATCGTCATCATCATCATCACAAATCCCAAAGTAATATATAACATCATATTATAATTATTATAATTGTGAACATAACATATTTAACACCTATATACTAGAAAGGACCCACAAAACATAACTTCAAACTACCAATAATGTTAGTGTTGAAAAGACCCACAAAACATAACTTCAAACTACAAATAAAATTAGTGTTGTAGTGAGGAAAGTTACCATTACATCAACCCTTAAAATTATCCATCTAAATCAATTTATAAATTGAAAAGCTTTATTTCATTGTCAAAATGAAAAATTAATTAATTTCTAAAAGTAAAACATCTTTTATATATATACACTCATTTATTTGAGTTTGTAAAATCATTTTTAATTATTTGATAAAAAGAATCATATCTATTGAAATATAAATTTTAAAATTTTTAAAAATATTTAAATTGAAAAAAATAAAATTTATATATAAATAATTAATTTCATATAAAATTTATTTTTATATAAAATATTTAAATAAAATGAAAATTATAATCTTTCAATGAGGCCAAACTTTATATCATATCATATACAAAATATTATTAAAAATATAATATAAATAATTATATTTATGTTTTAAAAATATTATATTGTATTAAAAATTTGAAAAAAATTAAACTTAAATAATAATGTAAAAAATAGTATATCATTGTAATATGAAATTTACAACACTTCAAAATATTTACAAATAATAAAATATATTTTTCAGAGGAAAAAATACCAGTCTTTGTTATTCAGTTGAATCAAAAGACATCATTTACATACTCATATGATGACTGATAAACAGGCCGTCTCATGCAAGACAAATAAAGACAAACCAGAACATCAATACTAGAAAAAAACTCTGATCGTAGCAGACTTTTCTCATCATCCCCAAAAAATCAGGTCAGAAATGCTGATAAGTATCTGAAGTGAATTTTAAACCAGACAATTCAAAGCAAAAACAGGCTGGCAGAGTGGACTCTAACTGAACAAAAAGAGATACATCACCAACTGTTGAAATCATAAGCTGAATAATATAAGAATCAGCTACTCTTAAAAAAGATCAAGACTACCTTGGTTAATAACCAAACCATCCATAGTTTCTGAAAAGGAAACAAATCCCATATCCAAAAGCAAAGCTTTTTTTGAGAGTTCATCTGCCAGCGAATTATGCTCACGAAATGTGTGTTTAAAGATCACTGGAGGGGCCAAATGAATCATATATCTTATGTCGGTACACCAATGCATCAGAGATGGAACATCAAGTGCTGAAAATCTGTTAAGCCAAGAAATAATAACCATGGAATCACCATAAATCAACTGTATAGGAATTCCCATCAATAAACCGACTCTTAATATTGCCCAAAGAGCCAATAATTCTGCTTTGGTATTCGTGCTTCTTCCACATCCCATAGAAAAACTGAAAAAGTGAGAGTCATTGATAAAAATCACAAATCCTGAACCTCCTAGATTATCCGCAGGAGCTCCATCGAAGAATCCACAAGGAAAGCTTTTTAGTGGAACAGGACCAGGATTACGGGATTTATGAATAATTTTCGGCACAGGGTAAGAATTTACCAATCCTTCAATCCTGGGAATCAAAGCTAAGAAAGACGGTTTCTTGCTTTCAAATAAACAATGGTTCCGAAGAAGCCAGATGCCCCAGAGAATAAACAATGGAAGGAATCTGAAGGGAGCAGATCACGCAGTAGAGATGAACCATTGGTCC
The DNA here is from genome assembly GCA_001517045.1 of Pseudotsuga menziesii. Lineage (NCBI taxonomy): Eukaryota > Viridiplantae > Streptophyta > Pinopsida > Pinales > Pinaceae > Pseudotsuga > Pseudotsuga menziesii. The sequence goes on from LPNX011057942.1 coordinate 87,384, forward strand.
AGAAAGGAATGGACAGAGCTATAAACTGGGAAAGAGCACTTGTATTTAATCACAAAATGGTTGAAGATACTAACAGAGAATGGACAGCAAAAAAAAAATGATGAATGTCTTCCAGATTACCTCCACAAAGGACACAACGACTGGGTCCCATGAAGCCTCTGCTTTGCAATTGATCCCAGGTTAATATCTTTCCTCTAAGCATCAACCAAATGAAGCATTTTAATTTCAAAGGAATATTCAAAGTCCATAAAAAATTTAATACAGAATCCTTAGTCTCTGAACAAATATCAGAGAATATGCATTTATATCCTTCAGCAGCGCTTAATGGACCTGTATAGTTGTTATGAGACCAAGAAATAGAATCATTTTGATTATTAAGACGAATGCGGCCATAATCCAATCCTCTAATAAAACTGTCCCAGACTGCTTTCCAATCACCAATGAGATCAAGATCTTCATATGAGAACCAATAGCCATTGGCCAAAGAAGTATGGTTACTGGCTTGAGCAAGGGTGCAAATGCCAAAGTATTCTAAGTAGTCCCTTAAATCTCTTGGCAATACAAAGGAAGATCCCATACCAATGAATGGATCAGCCCCCAAACTGATAGACTCGCCATTCCCTACTTTCCAAATGATGCCTTTGCCAATCCAGGATATGGTGGAGATGAAGCCCCTCCAGATAATAGAGGCATTCCTAGAAATGAAGTTCTTTTCCTTGAACCATAAATGCAAAGGTTTATTTTTCATATATTTAACAGCAATGAGGAAGTTCCAGATTCCCTTGCTATTTAAAGCTAGCCAAAAGCTTTTCATCCTTAAGGAAAGACTGAAGCTAGGAAGATGTTTAATTCCCCAACCACCATGAGAGGTAGGGCGAGCCAAAAGTTGCCAATCCACAAGATGGAATTTTTTAGTCTTTGATGAAGAGCCCCACAGAAACCAAAAAATCAACTTTCTGAGCTTGTCTAAAATAGAGATTGGAATCGGAACCAAAGCCATCCAATAAACTGGCATGCTTGATAAAACAGAACGAATGAGGACAAGTCTACCTCCCATGGAAAGGAATCTATTTGTCCAATGAGAAATTTTCTTTTCAAATTTTGAAACCAGCCAGAGCCAATTCTTTACCAAGTAACCTGATGGCTTAAGAAAGTAGCCAAGATAACCAAACCCTTTTCGAATATCATCCACTCTAAAAGGGAGAATATCTGTAATTCTATGGAGAATGTCCACACTCAAATCATTATGGAGAAAACTTGATTTATTCACATTAATACTCATACCTGAAGCCTCACAGAAAATATCAAGAATGGCTTTGAAAGTTAGCCATTCCTCAAATGTACCCAAGCCAAATAAGATCACGTCATCTACAAAAAAGTAGATGAGTGAGAGAAAGCTGATAAGAAATTTTGATTCCTTTAATCTTACCATTCCGCTTTGCATCCTCTATCAACAGACTAAGCCCTTCTATTACCAGAATGAACAAGAGGGGGGATAGAGGGCACCCCTGCCTGATTCCCCGAGAGGTAGAAAAGAAAGAAGAAGGAGATCCATTAACAAGGACCACAAAGTTGGCTGAAGAAATGCATCCCAAAACCCAGTTTACCCCTACAAGGGGAACCCCTATTTGAATAAGAAGGAGACGAATGAAAGTCCAATTAACTCTGTCAAAAGCTTTAGATAAGTCCAATTTGAGAATGAGAGCACACCTTTTTCTGGAATTGACAGTATGCAAAACCTCTTGAGAAATGGCTATGGGTTCAAGGATTTGACGATTTTTTATAAAACCAAATTGTTGGGGAGAAATAGAATCATCAAGGAAGGGTTTAAGTCACATAGCCGCAACTTTAGAAATGAGCTTATAACAGAGGTTACAGAGAGAAATGGGACGAAAGTCTGCAAAGGAAACAGGCAAATCAACCTTCGGGATGAGGGTAAGGAAAGTAGAGTTTAATGCATGAGACACTCTGCCTGAGACTTTGGAAGTTTCCACCACATTAACAAGGAGAGGGCCCATAAGATCAAAGAAATTCAAATAAAACTCAACCGGCCATCCATCCCGGCCAGGAGCTTTATCTTTTTTAAAGAGTTTTAAAGCCTTTTCAACTTCCAAGATAGTGACAGGACTAGTAAAGGCTTTTATCTTCTCTGGACTGATAAATGATGGAAAGAGACGGATAACCTTGAGTTGAGCTTCCAGATTAGTCAAATGATCGTCTTCAAACAAGGTCTTAAAATGACGAATACCAAGGTCTTTAAGACTTTTATCATCTGAAACCCAATTGCCTAGCTCATCTTGAAGACTCCAAATCGCATTATGATTTTTGCGGGCAGAAGCCACAGCATGAAAAAACTTAGTATTAGCATCCCCTTTTTGAGCCCAGGTAATTCTGCTTTGAAGTCTGGCAGAATTAATTTCATGATCAATCAGCTTTTGAAGATCATTTTTAAGAGAATTCAATTTTAGTTGATGATCTTGATTTAAAATTGTTGAATGAGAGGACAGGAGAATAGAGCTTATTTCCTTTTCCAGAGCAACAGACTTATCTTTCATCTTTAAAGTTTCAAATTTAGTCCAAGACTTAACCTTCTCCTTTAGAAGTCTAAGTCTATCATGGAAATCCTGCATAGCATCCAAGGAAGGGTTTGATGGAATACGAGACCATTCAGAACGAACCATATGAATAAAATCCTCATTATCTAACCAAGATTGGTTAAATTTAAAAGGATAGGCACAATGACTTTGATGATCCATCCATTCCAGAACCACAGGAAAATGATCAAAGATCCCACATCTGTGAGCCCATACTCTATACCTTTGAAGCGAGCTGACAAGTTGGTCTGATAATAAAAATCGATCCAGTCTTTTTGAAATACCACCTTCCCCTATCCTTCCATTCCTTCAGGTAGGACCAGCACAGGGAGAAGCCACATCCACTAAATGATGGTCAGAGAAAAGTTTAGAGAAAAAAGGACCCAAAGGGTCAGGATGCACTTTGGAGCCCCAGATCTCTGAGGCATTCAGAGTCAGATTTAGATCTCTGGCTAAAATAAGATTAGGAAGTGAGAGAAGCCCACCCGAAGCCACAGCATTCCAAAAGGAGTCCCTATTGAGGTAAGGACCATAGCAGTTTAAAATTGAGAGGTTGAGGGAAGAACCCCGGATCGAAGCTTTTAACAGAATACCAGCAGCAGTATGAAAGGCTTTACATTTAATGAGTTTCGGATTCCAGCCAGAAAGAATGCCTCCAGAAAGGCCATTAGAGCTAAGGGCACAAAACTCCCAGCCAGGGCAAAGTTTAGAAAAGGCAAATAAAGAAGGATAAGGACTAGTCATGGTTTCCTGAAAAAGAACAACATCAGGAGAGAGAGCAAACAACAAATGTCGGAGGCTTTTTTGCTTGGCCATACCCCCCAAGCCACGAACATTCAAAGATAGGATGCGCATTAAGAGACCGAAAAATCAGGGGTCGAAGCTCTAAGGACCCGTTGGGAAGGGGAAGTGTGAGAACGCTCTGCTGCTTTTAATCTCTCAGATAGAGGCGTAAAAGGAGCATGGACTATATCAGATGAATCAAGGGGGGGCTTGATGGACTTTTTCTTCCGTCTAATAGTAACATTCTCAAAACAAATTGAGTCTAGAGGGAGGACCGAAGGGGAAAGAGGCGTCCTATCCGAGAAAATACTCAAGGATTTCTGCAAAGAGGGATCGACAAAGGAAGGGGAGACTGCGGGGCTCCGTGGAGGCGATCCTAAAAATTGTGCCCCTGTCTGGCCAGAAGTGGTAAGAGGGGGGAAATCAGCTTCATAGAACAGAGGAATGGGGGTATTAACAATCGATGGGTTCGAAGAAGGGACAGTTTTTAATGGAGCAGCAACAGAAACTTCAGAAAGATTTGGAGCTGAGATAGGGCAAAGAGCAAGAGTTGAATGGGAGGGCTCCTGAATCAAAGAATCAGTCTTAGGAGGGTCCAACATGTCAGGCTCCCTTGGATGAAACCCGGAAAGTGGAGAAGAGATACCCAAAGAAGGATTAATGCCCGAAGGCGAAGTAGCTTTTCTGCTACTAATCACAGAGTCGATCAAGGCCAAATCAAGATCTGATACTTCCCCAAATAAAGAGACAACATTATTCATCTGACCAGAAGAGGAGACCTTTTGAATCGGAGTAGAATAATCCTGCGAAGGTGAATTTAAAGGAGAATTCACATAGGATTCCGACAAAGACCTCTTTATAGGCCCACGATGAAAAGACAGACAGACATGGCGCAAATGGCCTGTCTCCCGGCACACACTACATCTAAAGGGGATGCCTTGAAAATCCAAACGTTGAATAAACAATCGCTCATGACAGAGAATATCTACTTCAGTTGGAAGGCATTTTGTGATATCCAGTTCAACAAGAATTTCCGCCTTCCTTTTATCAAAGGAATTCATGAAATCATCTTCTAACGCCACAAACGGACCTATAGTGTTACCAACTCCTTCCAATAGGGAACGATTCCAGAGCGGGAAAGGAAGCCCTGGGAGAATTGCCCACATATGGCATTTTTTCACTCTTTCTCTTGCAAGATCAAAGTTCACATGCCAATGATCTAGCACTAACAATCCATTTCCCACTCTCCATAATCGGCTTAGAACCTCTGAGGCATGTGATTCCTCTAAGAAGACAAAAACAATCCAACCCTGAACCAGCAAGTTGATAGCTGGAACATAGGACATAAATGGTTTCCAATGCTCAGAAGCCCATGAAAACCAGTCTTTTTTTTCCAAGGAAACATACTCCAACCTACCAATTAATGCACGACGACTCAACGCTTCCACTCTGTCCATATAGATATCCCGACCAACCACAAAACGAAGCTTCCCTTCCAAAGTTTTGTAAGCCGTTGCCTTTCTACGTCTCTGGAAACGAGCAGAACTATGGTCCATTCTCGGGTCGAGAGACCCATCATGGGTCTCCACCATCGAATCCAAGGAGAAAGCTTCCCAATAAGCGGTCAATAAAAACAGAACAAACCTTCAATCAAAGCAAATAACCCAAGATCGATCCCCAGCAGAAAGAAGCAGTAGAAGAATAAGGGCTAGACTCTCTTATAACCTTTATGAAAACAACAGAAATCGATACATGCCCAGAATAGTCAAAACATCATATAAAAGAAAGATAGTTGAAAAACCCAAATAAGCCGCAAGCTATCTTGAACATACCTAGTCAGGATAATATAAAGAGCTAACTAACAAGGACACAAACATCATAAATTCCAAGAGAGACAAACGTCGATATGGGAACGACAACGAGAAACGGGAAGAATCCTTCTCGTAACCCTCAATCCTTCGACAAATCAAATAACCCAACTACCAATGCTAGGACAAAACAATAAAAAACACAAACAACCGAAGGATAAACCCCAGTTAAAGAGATCGAAGTATTAGGGTTAAATGCAGGGTTAAAACCTCATCAATATCCATTGGGCTTACGGACAGGGAGACGACAAAGCGTAGAAATCATCACTGAGCGCATAAGTCAATCTCGAACCACCATAAAGCTAGCAGTTAAACCCTACTAATGCCCAATCCTGACGATGAGGACGAAAAAACCATACACCACAAATCAAATATCAACCCACCACCAAAGCCAGGACAAACAGTAAAAAACATAATTAGCCAAAGGACAAACCCCAGTTAAAGAGACCGAAATGAAGGAGGAAGGGTTAAGTGCAGGGTTAAACCCTCATCATTAACCCTTGGTCCTTCGGACAGGGAGACGACAAAGCAAAGAAATCATCACTATGTGCATAAGTCAATCTCTAATAGCCACAAACTTAGCAGTCAACCCCTACTAAAGCCAAAACTTGACGGTCTCTTTCAAAAAGGACTGTTTCGACTGTGCAAGGACAGCCAACTCCTCCAAATCTGGAAAAGACGAGTCACAACCCAGACGATGATAAAAAAGGTGACAAAAAACCAAAATCAGAAGCAATCGAACACGGGAGGCAAGACCAAGCCTATACCGACTAAAATGAAAACTTCCCACTTCTTTTAAACTGGTTGGTACTTGTCCTCGATTATGAGGAGGGACTCCAGTCGCCAGTAGCGGCTAAAACAATAGGTCAAGCAATCCATCAACACCCAAGACAAAACCAAAGGGAGGGTGACGGTAATAGTAGTCCAGCCAGACAAAACAAGAATCACAGGAAACAAATAACCCAACAACTACACCAAATTGTAGCCGAACCCCAGAATGGGCTTATCAAACTACTCCCGAAATAACCCAAAACAATAAGCCGAAATAAGAAAGGACAGGCAGATAGATAACGGTTAATACCTCGAAGGCGAGCGAAGACCAACGCCATCCTTCCTGAAGCTTGAGAGAACTCCTACCTGCGGTCTGCAAAATACAAACCCTCACTCACCCATCGCCCTCCTCCTTCCTTCTCACACCATCAGGTTTTTGTTATAGATAGAAACAAAACCAGAAGTGCGCTCAGTGGTGCGTTCAGCAGTGTGCTTAGCAGGATGCTTAGCAATTGCGCCAAGTTTGTGCGTTCAGATATATGTTCAGCAAGGTATGCACAGAGGTATGCTCAGCAAGCTAAGTGTTTCTTAGCTAAGTTAGCAGGTTCTAGATATGGAGGCTGTGGGAGCTTGGTGCAGGAAGCCTTATGCAAGTTTTGAGGTAAAGTGTTCAACTTTGCCCTACGTCCAGCAAAGGTTGCATAGAGGGCTGAAGAGTAAAGGTGTTGCGGGCCGAGCTTGCGATTCATCTCATGAGAGACAGATCGGTTGGGAGTCATGACCCGACCAGCTCTTTTGTGGGGGTTAACATGGACAAACGCTTGACGAGGTGGCAGAGCTGAAACGATTCGCTTGATGTGACAGCTTAGACAAGGATCGAAATATATACTTTATTTGTAACAAGAGAGGATGTATATCAAGTTTTTAGTCCCTTCCTACATGTTGGTTTCCAAGGTATTGTTTAACGTTTGCATAATTTTACGGAATGAGCTCAATATTAACCAAGTTCTGAATGCCCATTTCTGATTTCAAAATGGGCAAAGCAGCAGTATAACGTTGATTACCTTGTCTATTGTACAAGGCCAGATGGGCATGGCAAGTTATTATTCACTCATAATAAATAGAAGGGTGATAAAAAAGTTTGCTCAGCCCAAAATCTCTCTACTGTATTTCAGGTCAGAGGCAACTAGGTGAGTATGCAAGTTCCTAGCAGATTTCCCAATCTTCGCATTCCACCACTTTGTGAACCCTCGCATACAAAACATAAATCATAAGACCGATACACCACAGACATTGTGGAAATGAATTGTAATCTCCTATTAAAGAATGAAAAGACACTGAAATTTATTATAAAAACAATTAACAATAATTCATTATATATTCTTATATATGAATAAGGATAACACCTCATCAATAACAACAACAAATAAGAATTACAATTATAATATAAAATTATAACTATATAAAGATGATAACCTAATAATGTCTTTATCATTTTATTTTCATATATTTTTAAATTATAATTTCATAATTCCTAAAATTCTATCTTGAAAACACATTTATATGTTTATTTAATAATATTTTTTTAAATACCTATTAAATGATTAATAAATATAGTTATATCTTTGGTAAAATTTAATCTTTCAAAACACATTTATATATTTATTTAATAATCATTTTCTTAAGAGTCAAACTGGTTATGATTTATTTAGAAATCAAGTAATTAAAAGACACATCCTAAGCCAAATTAATGGAATGCATATACCTTGTATCTAATGGATTTTTTGGTGTAACATTCCCTTGTCTCTAGAATCTACACACCACCATAGACAACTTGTCCACTTCAAGACGTTGCTATCATCACATTTGAGACACTCATGTACCATCGTATAGATGGTCGCCATCAATAGTATATTGAGTAAAAAGAAATAAGGTAGGAATTTTTATTATGTAATGTGTGATTTTTTCATGATAGAATCTTTGATTTTTATGTAATATGTGATACTTTCAAGTGTACAATATATGTGATAATAGATTTTAGATATTGGCAATCAATTCCATCACTATCAAGTGGTTTTTATTTTAAATAAATAAATAAAATATTTAAAAATTTATGGTATTTATTTATATAAATATAAAATTGTTAATAAAAATAATTATTTATTTATTTAAATAAATATTTTTTACAAAATTATAACTAAATTTATATTAATATAAAGCTATTAATTTTTATTAATTTTTTTAATAAATGTTAAATACTTATAATAGCTTTGATTATAACTCCTTTAATTGCCAAAATCATATCTCATCACATTATTTAAAACTTGAATTTCAATATAATGCAAAATTTAATAAAAAAATTGTTATGGAATATAATTCAATTATAAATATGCATTATACAATAATGTTTACCCAAAATTCTAATTTCATAGTGGGATCTCATATAAACTTTATGTCCAATATGCATAAGGATTTATTACGTTGGTATAAACTCTAAAAAAAAAAGTTTTGTTTTTGGGTAAAAAGACAATTTGGTATTTTTTGGTTTAATATGTATATAATTGAACTAATAAGTCAATTGAAAGAGATGAAAATGGACAACTTTCAAACGGATGAACTTCATTATATGATTCTATATATTCATGATGTTGATCCATGTTACTAGTGACTAAAAAATAAACAAAAATGATAGACAAATAGTTAATGATATCCAAAGATTACTAAGTAGAGGTGCTTTCTTCTCAAGCCTTCATCCAATTACATGTTTTTTATATATATTACAAACCATGTTTTTTTAAGTCAAAGAGAGCATATTATGTTTAAGTTTTTGGATTTTAATTTATGTACTTGCATCTTAAGTTCCTTGCATCTTAAGTTCCTTGATTTGATGCATGATACCAAGTTGATGGTTCATAAAAACAATAAGAATATTGTAACACCCTTAGTTTGACCTCATAATTGTAAACTACATATTTTTTAAGGTAAAGGTTAGAAGTCAAGAACAAATGGTCAAGACATAGGGGATTCACTTTGTTGACCAATATCTTATGTTTACTCATAAAGGGGGGTTTTTAAATTGTCAAAAATAAGGTCAATATATTGTAGGTATTTGGGGGTTTTATATGTGTTTGGGGATATAAAAGAGGGCATCTAGTAAAAATACGGAATATATCATAAAAATGGGGTTTTTAATTGGAAATATATATTGGGAAGGGGGATCAACAAAAGGATTTTGGTAGGTATTTATCAATATCTAGTGAATTGGTGGTATTCTTTAAAATCCCATGAACGAAGGCGTTATGGCATATTTTCACTGAGTGAATACCCTGTGGGTTAGGATGACCAAAACATTGTAATTATGCACATGTCTAATGTTAATATAAAATCTATGATGACTGCAATGGAAGGAGGATGAAGATGAGATGGGGGTTTATGACTCCTCAAGAGGGAAAGTGCTACGAGGATAAGGGGAAGATGACCATGGTGGGTTTAGCTCTATAACCTTAGCCTTAGTTATTAATCCAAGTTCATAAATCTTGATAAAGGGTTATGAGTTGATGAAGCCACATGGAAGCCTTAAGACATGAGAATAAAAGGGGGAGTTGAGTTGGAGAGAAGAATGGGTTATTCTTGGGATTCATTTGGGCATACTTTCTGATCACCCATGGTGGTTCAGATTTCAACGTGAATTTGTGGAGAACGGTACCTAGAAGTGGTATCGGAAGACCAAATATATCATATGCAAATTATCCATGCCTTAACCCTATGGGAAAACTGGTGCGTGGTAGGAACATGTCTTGTAGTTGCATGCCTCAGAGTCCCAATTTGAAGACTTTATGTCCAACATGTACGGGTGATCTGATGGGGAATTGGAGATTGCTTGAGGGATTGTTAGTATAGAGAAGGGGGTGCTTATTCCTAGCATTGTGAAAGTTGATGGGGAAGGATAATTGAGGATTAGGACAATTGTGGAAGGGGTTCTACACCAGAGGGTAGCAAGAGAGTTAAGTTGTGCAGAGGTTTGAGTGGAGCATAGATCAGAAGAGAACCTAGCCCTTGTGGATTGATAGCCCCAACTCGAGGGTGGTTCTGTCAAAGAAAGATATGGCTTGACAGAACCTACAGCTAAGAGGAACGTTCTTCACCTACAACCAGTTGGAGATATTAAGATATGTATTTCGTCGTGTATGAAATTCTATGGTGTAAATTGTTTTATATAATGTTCAATTACTCTTTTAATGATATAAAATCATGGAATTGCTTGGTATAGTATGGTTGTGTTTCTTACTTGAATTTCCTGTGATATTTTGTATTTGAATACGTGTATTTTGGCAACCATATATGTTAATTTCAACTATTATAGTATAAATCCATGGAATTTGGAATGCTCATCATTATCTAAGTTTTATGGGTACAATTATGATTACAAAATGATATCAGATGTGTAAATTGGATGCTCCATCACTTCAAAACTAATTATATTGTGAAAGTTGTATCATTTCCATGGAAAACTTAGATTATAACCATAGAGAGGTATCTGAGGTATTAGACAAGTTTGAGCAGAGTACCCTACGATATCCATTAATGATAGAGGCGACCGAGTACCTTACAAGTATTATCTAAAGGCAAGATCTCTATGGCTTGTGGAGTTGGGCTACTAGACAAATGTTGACCAAATGGAGTGAAACTATACATGGAAAGTCATCCTAGATGTGTGAGTATATTAGTGATATATGAGCATTTATTGTTAATGTTGTTCATATTCAAGGTTTGGAATGCTAACACAGACAAGTCAAGATGCCACTTCTTGAGTTGATTGAACATGACTATCGACATGGTTTCAAAGTACTCAACGCCATGAACATGGTGGTGATTGGTTTCATGTAAAATTCCATGCATGTTTTATGCAAAAGAGAGATATTGAATATAGGTGCAAGGGGAAACCATTTGAGCTAAATCAATCTTTGAATGAGTAACCAAATGTTCATTAGTTCATCGATAGTGGACTTAGATTGGGAGTCCTTATGTAAATCAATATTAGGGGTGTTGCATTGTGGATCCAAGGCAATAACAAAACATGAAGGGACATGGTTTAAAACTATGAATAGGCCCCACCACCACTAAGTATAATAAGAAGAATAGTTGTGTTGATAGCGACCCATTGGAGAACCTAGTGTAGAGGTGTCTACAATGACCTTGATGACATCAACCCAAATTTGAAAAAAACTTAAACCCTAACCCTAACCCTAATTAGTGAGTTAAGGACATTTAAATGTGAATTCAACTTAGAGTGGTTGCATCAATTGGTGCATTCTATAGGCCATTATAGGGTAGACGTGTAATGAGTGTAACAATACCACCATAGCCCCAAGTTAAACTCCCATAGGTAGTCAGAGCATCATAACACGAAGTGGAAACCATGCCAACTCCTATTACTCACACATGTGGGGCTAGCCGCGTAAGGTTTTTTTAAGAATATTCCTGAGGGCCAAAACCCTAACCCTTAATGAGCGAATTAAGGACATTTAATGTAAAATTAGCTAGTGATTATAATAGTTGATTAGTAAATTTTCCTTGATATCATATTAAACAAAGCACTAAATGACTTGATTGAGTCAAGGTTGATACCTTTGATCATATTTGACCAAGTCTCCAAACAAATTTATAAAGTAGCAAAGAGACAAAACAAAAGGTTTGAATGCATAATCTAGGCAATTTTCTAAAGACAAGGATAATTATTTCTCATCATTGTGTTGCTCAATGGTCTAATAAGAAAACAATGTACAAGATGATACATGCCTATAAATATTTTGTGTAAAATGAAGGTAATGCCATATGTTTAGCTTCTTTAGATCAAATTAATCTCTATGTGGAGAGTGTGTTTTAAAAGATCATAATATTGAGTAATAAGACATTGCATTTTTAAGTTGGAGCTTTCCTTGATTGAGGTTTTCTCCAAGGTAAATCTTATGTGTTATTTATTTTGTTGCAATGAAAAATATTTTTATTGAATACCTATTTTATTTTTGCACTTATCCCTCAACAACAAATGGAAGGAATGGGTGTTGGTTTGGGGCATTAACTATGGAAGTGATAGTAGCACAATATTTATCTTCCTCTTAAGATCTATATTGATGACTTTCTAAATGCATAGCCTCAACAATTTACAGATCATATTGGTATCAAAGCAAGTTGTTCCTTAAACCAATATAGTAAACACTTGTAGTGAATACAAGGACCGTGGTATTCCATTGCTACGATGAATATATAGGAGTGGACAACTAAGGGTGGTGGGGTATTCATATAATAAAAAAAGTTTAGAAGACTTAGAAGCTATAATCATTTTCCATGGAACAAAACATTTTAACACTATATAAGATGGCATTGTGGCTTATGAAAGTGAAGTACAACCAGACAAGATCCATATTAAAAGGGGATCTACCAAGAGCCAAGAGGGATCAAATATCTTGAGGTGCAATTCCCTTTTTAGAGTGTAAACATTAAGGAACCGTTTTACTTTATCTAACTAAAACGCTTCCTCAATGTTTACACTCTAAAAAAGGGTCTGCACCTCAAGATATTTGATCCCTCTCGGCGCTTGGTATGTCCCCTTTTAAGATGGATATGTTGTGTGTGTGTGTGTGTGTCATTGTAAGTGTTTTAATATAATTTGAATCAACATGTTAATTTTAAAATATTTTATTATTTTTTTAAAAGGACATGCACCAACTCTAGGATGAGCACAGAAGGAGTTACACATCTCCCCCTACTTGGTTGTAGAATGCGCCTCTTTGACGCAACAAGGAAGAAGACACTCAATAGTATCTGAGTATTAAGAGGAGGATGCTATCCATGAGGATATTGAAGGTAAGAAGCATGCAATAGTTGGTTTAAGTAGATATAAGTATATGTCTTCTTGCACAGAGTAAGAGAGGAAAATATGATTTCTTTTCCCATTTAAATATGTATCGTCATCTCTATATTTGATGGGAGAGTTATTTAGATGTTTTATTGTAAGTATAAGAAGGAATAAGACGCTCAATAAAACTTGAGTATTAAAAAAAGGATATTATTCATGTGGATATTGAAGGTAGGAAGCATTGAATAGTTGGTTGAAGTAGATATAATTATGTTTAATCTTACATAGAATAACATAGAAAAACATGACTTATTTACCCCTTAAAAAATGAATGGTTGATGCTTTGATTTGGTGGGAGAGTTATTTAGATGCTTTTCATTTAGGAAAGAAATCCATGGTGGCTAGTGGGAACACTTTAAAGAATTTATTGAATCATAAATCTATCCCTTAATCTAGAATAGGATTAACTCGTGAGATGGAAATACTACCAGCAAGAGCAAGGACAAAGTGTTTAGGATTACATATTCAATTTTTATAAGAAATTCATCATAATGGGTATCTCACTAGAATAACGTAGGATAGTAGTGAAGTGCATTGGATGTCTAGATGGCACAACTACAACTTTTAAATATTGGAATCATATATGAAACAAGAAAGAAATATCTCTATATTGGCTTGGGCATGAAAAGGGGGAAACAAAATAATTAAGAGGTACCCAAAAGAAAACACAAGAAAGTTACAACTACAATCCATAAGGAAAAAGATCCCAAGAGGTGATGTGAACATTATGATGTATATGGGAAAACATCTTAAACGTATTGGAAGCTTCATTCAAAATTGTGTTTGAAATGGTACAAGTCCAAGAAGTGACAATGACCAAGGTGGAATGTCAAGAGATAGCACCCAACTATGGTGTGGAAAAGACCCTTATTTGTGTTAAAATGCAAGATCCAAGGGTAGGTAGAGAAAGGAATGCACTCTTTCAAGTAAATTTTCAGATAAAGAACAATAAGGTGAATGCTCTTTTCAATAGGGATTATTATTACAATCTGATTTATGTAGATTTGGTTGATGATCTTGGTTTGGAAAAATATGACCATTAATAACCATGTTTGTTTAGTTGGTCACAAAAAAATTATTCTATGGAAATCGCAAGGTGTTGCAAAGTTAAGTCTGTCATTAACTCATTTATAGAAGAGAAAACAAATATCATTTGGCTAAATATGGTGGGACCTACTTCATTAAGGCACACAAGGGTAAGGATTAGACAAGTTTGGGCCACAGCCTAATTGATAGTAGCTAGAAGAAGAATACCTTCAAATGAGATGAAAGAGAACTTGGACAAAACATTGGAAGCTATGTTCTTCCACCTTATTCATATTTGAGCCTTTAAGGGATATACAAGCCTCCCATATGGGTCCTTCTAATCTAAGATATTGGATCAAGTTATAAGTTTGGCGCCAAAATGGATAATAAGACAAATTTAGTTAACTGTGATCCTATATATATATATAATGAATGATGGAGAGGTTTAGGGAGAGCTTATACATAGGGTTGGGATTTTAAGGGATAGATTGTGGGTGGATGGAGGAAATGGGATGAGTATTTTCCTAGAAAAATAATAGTAGGAGAACTTATCTAGGGAAGATACTTGGTTGGTATTGGGTGTTTTCATCAATAGAGTGGAGGGTTTCCTTAATAGGGGACATGAAGAGAAAGATTAGGCTCAAACCTTCTCAGTAGGGGGTAAGCCAAAAGTGACATCGATAAATTCTAACAACCCATAAATGTTAATGGTTCACGTAGTATTCACGCCCAGGTAAAGATCAAGGTCGTACATCAAGGTTCAAAGTCAAGATGACATTTTGTGAGTGAGTAGAACAATGATCCACTCCAAGGTTGTACTCCATGATACTAAGGGGAAATATGATATTAGCTAAGAGGTTTCCACTAAATTAAATGGTTTCTTCCCTATGGATTTATGGGATAAAATCCAGAGTGGAACAAATTCATACCATAAGTAACTTGATATTATTATTGGATCTAGTAGCACCTAATTGTGGCAGAGAGGGTCTAACTACAGAAAAGGTGGGAGAGATGTTTTATGAAGACAACAAACTGACTAAATGAAGAAAGAATAAAACTACCATATGAGTGAAACAAGCCAAGTAGGAAATGATTTTGTAGGTTAATGATGGTTTGATCGGCCTTGAAACAATGCTCAAATATTCTCAATAGGAATTTCTTGGGAGATTTATTAGAAAGGAGTTCACATAGAATTCACTAAGAGGATGGATCTTCACTATATTGACCTTATAGTGTCGACGATGATTTCAGTGATATATCTGCCCAAAATACTACCTACTCAGAAATCAACAACTCTATATATGGGGTTGTTGCTTCTTTTCAACCATTGAATCAGTTGGATACTCCACTCTATCAGTTCTCCTCCTTGGAAATTTTTCCGATGGGTTGCTAACTGTTGAACTCATGATTCTTGTTAGACTAAAACCTAGAGGAGTTAATCTCCGCCACAATCACTAGAGTTAGGATCTTGGGAGGAGGTTAGTCCATGTCAAAAAACTCGCGAGGAGCACTAAACTCAATGTCCAACAATATCCCCCCAACGTGATTCGGGTGAGTTTCAAACCATTGAACTGTTACTCTGATACTAATTGTTGAGCTCACAATTGACGTTAGACTAAAACCTGTAGGAGTTAATCTCTGCCACATTCGCTAGAGTTAGGATCTTTGGAGGCGGTTAGTCCATTTCATGAAACTCACGGGGAGCGCTGAACCCATTGTCCAACAATTTCAGTGACATATCTGCCCAAAATACTATCAACCCAGAATTCAACAGCTCTAGATATGGGGTTGCTAGTTTTGTTTAGTCGTTGAATCAACTGGGGACTCCACTGTGTTGGTTCTCCTCTTTGGAATTTTTTTCACTGGGTTGCTAACTTCAACAACCATTCATACAATAGAATAGGAAACTCAAAAAAAAATTCCATGGGTATCCATATAGAGGTATTGCTCTAACCACTTTGTTGGATTCAACCGCGATCCTTCACTTTCTTCTCATGCAAACTCTAATTCTTTAAAATCCACCCACTTTTGAATTTTCGACTTCGTAGGATGCCAAGACATATCCCTCAAAACATGATTCACAGTCTCGACAACAGAATCATCTGTTGGCATTTCTCCCTTCGACCCAGGTTTAGTCCCTAGTTTGGTCTTCAACAAAGCCCAAGATATTGGCTCAATGGATTAAGGCTCAGTCGGCAGCACCTGCGATGCAGATGCAGTTTCACCCGAGATGTATCTTATGGGTAACTATCAGAACCATGTTTTTGCAGTTGTGTGGGGATTTCCTCTTCCTTGGCACCTTACTATCTTGCTCGACTAAAGCTGGTGGTTATATTACTTCTCTTATTGCATGCATTCAAGATATAACTCTATTTGTTTGTTGATAGAGATTACAACAATTAATATAGCTCCTTATTAGAGATTCCAACTAACAATAGTGTGACAGATGCATATAAAGATTCATTTGTAAGAAAATATACATACATTCATTCGACATAAACACATTCATAAAATATACACATAGAAAACATTTAACGTGGAAGCCCATATGGGAAAAACCACAAAGGCGCTCTTCATCTGGCATGAGAAATATATGGCACCTTTTTTCTACACACTCATCTTGCAGACTCTGTTCTAGACCTTCTTCTAAACTCTCTACAGACTTCCCTCTCCTCTCATACTCTCTAGTCATTGGTATCTGAAGTTTTCCTCTCCTTCACTCTATTTTCGATCCTCACACACCCTGTATCGAATCACTCTTCTCTACAACTCTTTGACTCTACAAACAGACATAGACAACCTCGACTAACTCAGACTAAACCAGAAGTAAGCAACCAACCGACTGACAAGGAAGTAACCCGCACACAACTTGGGTTCTTCCTTTTATAGACTCTTACATGTCATAATCAACCGACTCTATTATGTTAGCCGACATGTTTTCATTCCTATTCTCGTTCATTTCCATTACAACTTTCAATAGCTAATATTGGCCCAAAATACAATGATTCTTTATTCCCAAAAGCACGCATGACTCTAGCCAAATTTTTACCCACGATCTCTCGCACTATCCTTTTCAACCGTTGCATGCCTTCTATCATGGTCCCTTCCATCATGGCTGCTCTCATCGTAACTTCCCTTCTGTTGTGAAATTATTCAACTCTTCAAATAGACACAGACAGCCTTGACTAACTCAAACCAACTAGAAGTAAGCAACCAACCGACTGACTAGGAAGTAACCCACACATAGCTTGGGTTCTTCCTTTTATAGACTCTTACATGTCGTAATCAACTGAATCTATTCTGTTGCCGACAAGTTGTCATTCCTATTCTCGTTCATTTCCATTACAACTTTCAGTAGGCAATATCAACCCAAAATACAAATATTATTTATTCCCTAAAGCACGCATGACTCTAGCTGAATTCTTACCCACGATCTCTCAGGCTGTCCTTTCCAACTGTTGCACACCTTCTATCATGGTTCCTTATGTCGTGGTTGCTCTCATCGCAACTTCCCTTCTGTTGCGAAATTCTTCCCTTGCGGTTGCTTCTGTCACAACTTCCCTTATATCGCTACTTCTTCTGTCGTATCTCTTCCTCCATCCCATCTTCCTCTGGCATGCGACCAAACTCTTCACATTTCTTAGTAAAATTCTGGCTGAATATTGCCTATCTTTTCTTAGGTCCAACAGAGCAAGAGAGTTTACCACTTTTCTTTTCAAATACACTAAGGATCATGAGAAAATACAAAATGATGGACCTTATTTCTAGGTATTGTCTGGATTATCAATTCAAAAAATGAGCACCAGATTTTGATAAGGTCCTTGAAGGATTTCAATGATACTAGTTTGGATAGTTACCCAACCTCACAATCGAGTTCTAGAAGCCAGAGATCATGTAGATTATTTGTAATAAATTGTGACATTTCCTAAATATTGATAAGAAGTCACTAGTAATGGAGAAAATAGTTGTGCCTAATATCTATGAGTGGAACCTAGATGATGGAATTCCTAATGGGCTAACCATAAGGGTGGGGTCAAGGAATTAAGGGAACATTGAGGTCAAGGGAACACTAATTTTTTTTGGACTACTTAAATTTCCCATTTCACCATTGATATTGTTTCAATCATGTGTATATTTGAATTTCTTATTCCCCAAGAGGAAGAGAATATCAAAGGCTAGTGACTAAATACATGTAACTCATTAGGTATCTAGTACTCTAATATTCCCTTTGTTATTGTTAATGTCAATTTTGATATCAAGGATTCACCCATAATAGATATTGTAAACAACATTGAACCTCCACTACCTCCTCTAATTCCTCACAAGATCACATTCCAATCCTTTTTCAATTTGAATGAAACATTAGATGAATTAGGTGGGAATTTTTTTAAATGAAGCAATATTTAATTATTTCCTCGATAATGAGAGAATTGTTGGATGAGTCTCCTTCTAAAAAGGAGAATAATATTATAGGTAATATAGGTGGTCCCTATCAAGTCACTCCTTATCCCACCATGAGGGAGGAGATCATACGAACTAGCTTCATACCTTGTCAAAATGAATACAATAAGGTGAGACTAGAGGAGGAGGTGTCCCAAGACATCATGTTGTGTGGGACCCTAAATTGTACAATGAGTCAGTAGGAGTTTCTAGTTTAATAAATGGATATTGAACTAGGTCTTAGTGAAGCAAACTAGGGATCATATTTAGATGTTGGAAATATATTTGGAAGAAGGAACTTATCAGGGGTCTAGGAAGAATCAATTGCGTAGGAATTCAAATGTATCAACGATAATGATAGAGGAGGAAGTTGAGATTCAAGAAGGTCAACAATTTACTATTTATGGGGCACATAAAGAAAATGAAGCATGTAGGGATTCGACCTATTGTTTTTCTTCTCAACTAATTAGAGGGGCATGGAGAGAGCTTGGAAAAACCATTTCCTCATGCATTTAATTTTCAATAATAAATGAACGCCTTTTTGTTTAAGAAATTGTTTTATATAAATATCCTTGTTGTTCTTCCCTTTATAAAGCTCTCCCGTATTGGGGGTTTGTTTTCTCAAGTGTGGTAGGTCATTCAAGTTGATTGGTTATCAAGTGGAAACCCTCTTTTGAGATGATCAATCATGTGGTGTCCAAACGTTCCATATTGGTTTCTCTTTTTTTCTAAGGATTTCAAACTACAATTTGGAATTTATGGACCATATGATCAAAGGAAAACATCTTGGGAAGGATTAAGAGATCAAGATTGATGGAGTCACTATAGTATCAGTTTTAGGGGAGCTTTGAACGTATTCTTACGTAGCTTGGAAAATTGGGTTTAAGCATAAGAGTGTATCATTTATCAAAATTTTCTAGCATTTTTTAAGAAGCCAACCTTATGGACAGAGATTATTGAGTTATCCCCAACTTGGATAAAAAATATTTAAGAATGAATTTAAATGAAATTGATTAGGCTAGTTACTACTAAAGGAACCATTGCTTCATTGATAAGAGGCAAGGTACATATATGTGGTAGTAAATAGTGGTGGAGTTGATCACTCCCCTATGTTGTTTCAAATGGAAAAGGAGAGTAGGAAACAAATAGCAAGCCTTGTTGGACCACGCCCATGGACCTTTTGGGGACATGATAGTTGACAATTAATAATTTACAAGAAGAGTCTACTATGTGGTTGACGAATGCGCCGACTAGAACCTTGACTAGTCAGATCATTTAATCGATGGTGCATTCATTTAACCAATGGATTGGTTTGGAAATTAGAACATAATCGTCGACAATGGCACCAAAAAGGGAAAAAAACAACGAGATTGTTATGTGATATGGCCTAATAATGTGGTCCTATTCTTCTTCACTTAAGGGATTTGGTTACATCATGGTGCTATACAAGAATGGCCTTATGGGGAAATATAATGAGAATGTGTCTAATGAGGCATTTTGATGTATTTTCAATTGTGATATGATATGATTAAGTGCTGAAACAATGTCTACTGACACCATCTCTTCTTGGAATAATTATCTATTTGATCTATCTATACCTTGTTTCTCGAACATGGTATTAGAGTTGTTGGTTTGAATCACATCCTGTTATTTACAAGTATTTTGAGATGTCTACTAGACATTCTCTATTGAGTCATATCTATCTGTGATTGAATTTTGGTTTTGACTTGTAGAATGTATTAGGGTTTATATTGACATATTAGTGTTATGGATTCCAAGAAAGAACCATGATCTTGAATGGTTACAACTATGGAATATGGGAATAATATATGGAGACGTTGCTGAAAAGTAAGGTGCTATGGTAGTTTACCATGACCACAATCCTAGATCCAAAGGATGGTCAATAGAATTTCATCCTCAATGGAAAGAAGGATTAGGTAGTAGGAGTAATTACCATCTACATATCGAGGGAGACTCACTTTCATACAAGAGAGATCGATTACCCTCTTGAGGTTTGGAAGAAACTAAAAAATCTGTTTGATAAAGTCAAGGAAAGTAAGGTCATGCAAATTTAGAAAGTGTTGATCTCTCTTGGTTTTCTCTCCTTTGAAAGACTTGAGGAATATTTAGCTCATGTCAAGGAGTACAATTGAAATTGGGTGAATGTGGAAAGGAATTTCCAAAGAAATTTGATCCTCGTGAATTTGAAGACACCCTATGATATATTTTATTTGGTGTTCTATGTTAATTGGGAACCCATGAAAGAAGATGGAAAGGAGTATACCTTTGACTCTTTATGTGGATTGTTGATTAGGGCATAGGAAAACTAGTTTGATGAAGGTTAACTAAATGTCAAGTAGGAGCCCCGTCTTTTGAAGGGAAAAGGACAACAAAACTATAGAGAAAGGGGTTGATAGTGTAACTTGTAGAAAAATCAAGAGTGTATCAACCAAAATGAGAAGAAGAAGCACGATAAGCATAATTTGGCTAAGAATGATAGGAAGAAGAGGACCTATCACTATAGTGGAAAAATGGGACACGTGGAGAAATCTTGTTGGAAGAATACCAGTGACTAGGAAGAGGAAGATAAGATCAATAAAATTGGAGTAGACATGTCGACTAGATCAATAACCTATAGAAGGTATGGAATACAATTATACATTCTATGTTAGTTCTTATTAGGAACTGCATGTTCATGATACTAAGAGTGAGTGGATAGTCAATTCTGGATGCACACACCATATGGCTAAATATGCTTCTCTATGTTCTTCCTTAAGTGAAGCTACATAAAATAAAATATTTATAGCAGATGAGTATGCACTTATTGTTGTTGGTTATGGTGAAAATGAATGTAAACATGGTTCAATCACCAATGTGTATCATGTACCCAAATTGAGTGCGAATTTTTTGTCAGTATCCCAACTTACCCAATTGGAAAAAGGGTTGAATTGTGGCTAGATAGGTTTGTTGTGAAGGATGTGAACAATTGGAAAATTGTTGTTAACATGTTAAGTGATCCCAAATATGGGTTGTATAAGCTCCATGATATCAACAAGAGAGAGATAGGACTGACTTCATTCATAGCTCATATTGATGAACACAATACAATTTGGAATGGATGACTCGGACATTTTAAATTTTGAAGCTTTAAATTGATGTTTAAACATAGCATGGTTGTTGGACTACATAAAAACATTCGTCACGATGGATTATGTGAAGGGTGTGTGCTTGAAAAGCATCACTAGGATCCCTTTGAGATGAGAAAGGCTAGTATTTGGAAACAATAATATTTCTTAATGAAAATCTGATTCATAGCAAGATCCAGGATCTAAGGGAATCTTCACAATTCAATATTACTCACAAATTATGTAGAAAACAATGAAAAGAGTGAAATTAACACATAGAAATGGTGTCAATAATAGAGTTTATTATGACTATTCAACATGTAAATATGTCTGGAATATGTTTATATCACAATAGGAGAAAATCATTAGCCTTTGGAGGCAATTTGGATGCATACATGTGGCAGGCTTAGATTGGACCTCAAAACCCTCTTAGGTGGACCAATGAGCTCCCAAACCACCTAAAACAGTCAAGAATGCTAGTGTGAACGTGGTTGGAGCATGCTAGGACATAAATGAGGGTAGGATAGGCATGGTGGAATGCATGGGTGAGTGGGAGTGGCTCTAGGAAGCAATAAATGGTCCAAAAGAGTAAAAAACCACCAGAATACATGCATGGGTGCTTCTAGTCAACCAAATTCCCTATTTTAAGGGATGAGGAGCGCACCAAGGGCTGAGTAGTAATTAATAAGGGTGTATGTGCATCCATAATGGTCAAATGAGGGCTCTTGGGTGCATTTATGATTCCAAAACACACAAATACCTTGCTATACCAACATAACCAAGGTTTGGACCATATGACATGAGTACAAGACAAATGAAAGTGTGTCCTAGGTGTATGCGACCATGGTACTACGTGGTAAGATGATCTGACACCCCCCCCTTAAGCCTGGATTAGTGTAATTACATCACATTATTGAGGCCTTGGCAACTAAGGCTCAAGTCACCCCTTAAAAAATTTTATTTGTCCATATAACCAAGGTACGGAGGAAAACCTCATGGGAACAAAATCTCCCTCTAAAATGGACATGGAGAAAAATATGAAAGTGAATATCAGTCATCACCATGTGTCACCCACTCCAAGAAGTGATATCATATAGCTGAATTTCTTCTCTGTGAAGCTCTTGGTGAAGGTGTCAACAGTTTTCTCTGTAGATGGGAAATACTGCAATGATATCACATGCTCATGCACCAAGCTCCTAATGTAGTGCATGTGTATCTCAATGTGCTTGGTCCTCTGTATCTGCATTGGATCAGTGTAAATCTTGATTTCACTTTGACTGTCACACCAAATGACTATGGGTGAATCAAATGCAAAACCAAGTTCCCCAAGAATACCTTGCAACCACACACTTTGTGTAGCTGCGTTCATTGCTCCTTTGTACTCGACCTCAGATGATGAAAGGGATATAGTGTGTTGTTTCTTTCGTGACCAGTATATGGTACCATGTGCAAGCATGAAGACATAACATGAAGTGGACTTTCTATCAATGGAATCTCCAGTCCAATTAGAATCAGTATATCCAACTAGTTCTAGTGGGGAACTAGCAGCATAGTGTACCTCGAAGTGTTTGGTTCCTTGCACATGATGCAAGATTATTTTTGCATCCTTCTAATGGATATCATGAGGATCCCACATTTATCTTGCAAAAACACCTACAACATCTGCCAAATCAGGTCGAGAGTGTGTAAGATACAACAAGCTCCCAACTAGTTGTCTGTACAATGCGTTTTCCACCAATGGAGATGCACCAAAATTACCTAGTTTTATTCCTGAAACAAATGGACACTTGTTTGCCTTAAATTCAGCCATTTTGAACTTTATTAACAGGTTTACAACATACTTTGGTTGGCTTTCCTTGATCCTTGCATCATATTTCTCAATCTCTATTCCAAGAAATTGTTTCAACAATCCAAGGTCAGTCATGGAGAATTCACTGTGCAATGAAGATTTAATTGAACCTATATCATAAGTGCAACTCCTTGTAATCAAAATTTCATCAAAATACAATACTATGAACTGCAATAAATCACCAACATGCTGCAAATATGCATTAGGATCATATATCCATCTTTCAAATCCAAGCAATAGCAAAAAGTTGTCCATCTTGGCATACCAAGCCCTGGGGGCTTGCTTGAGGTCATATAGAGACTTATTCAACCTAAAAAAAAGTGAAGGATCATGAATGAAGTCTCCAGGATGCTGCATACAGATCTCCTCATGAAGTTCACCATGAAGAAAAGCACTCTTCACATCCATGTGATGAACCTCCGAGCATTTGGATGTAGCAATGGCTAAAACTAGCCAAATAGAGTCCATCTTTGCAACCAGTGAAAATGTATTTGTATAGTCCACTCCTTGGACTTGAGAGAAGCCTTTGAAAACCAACCTGGCCTTGTAATTGACATCAGAACCATCAGCAACCACTTTGGTCCTATATATCCACTTACATTGCACTAGTTTCCTCTTGGAGGGAAAGGGAACCAATTCCCAAGTCTCATTGTCTTGCAAAGAATTGAACTCTTCTTGCATGGATGTTTTCCATCTTGGGTCAAGTGATGCTTCCTAATATGTCTAAGGATCATATACAACCATCATAAATCATCTCTCTGAAATATTGAATTCAAAAGTAGAGAACGAAGTGTGAAATTGAGATCTAGTATTCCTAGAGTCTAGTGGATCTCCAACAAGATCACCAACTGCTTGTATGGTTTTCTCAACCAACTTTGGCTGAATGGGTGAGTCATGATATGAATGCATGTCATCATCATCATAATCAATATCAGAATCAGAAAAATCATTGGAAGAATCATCACTTACATCATCATGGAGTGGAGTATTTGAGCATTCTCCTTGAGCAAGTTCGATCTACTGCATGGGCTCTTCTTCAAACTGTACACTCCTTTCGATGAATGTTTTATGAGATGAGGGATCAAAGAGATTGTAGAACATTTTATCTTCAGCATATACAACCATAATGGACTCATTGATTTGAGGTTGCAAGGCCTTTCTCTTCTCGTGAGGAATTCTAGCCCAAGCCTTTGAGCCAAAAACCCTGAAACGAGAAACATTGGGCTTATGACCACTCCAAGCCTCAAATGGAGTTTTTAATTCCAATATTTTGTGTGGAGCTCTGTTCTAAACATATGAAAAACAATTGATAGCTTCATCCCATAGATTAGGATTCAAATACTTTGCTTCCATCATGCATGTAGCGCACCAAGGGTTGAGTGGTAATTAATGAGGGCGTATGTGCATCCATAATGGTCAAATGAGGGCTCTTGGGTGCATTTATGATTCCAAAACACACAAAGACCTTGCTAGACCAACATAACCAAGGTTTGGACCATATGACACGAGTACAAGACAAATGAAAGTGTGTCCTAGGTGTATGTGACCATGGTACTAGGTGGTAAGATTCTCTAACATGCTTTTTCGAAATAAAAGAGAAAATCATATAACATCGTTTGGAGGATATATGATAGTTGAAGGAAACTTGTGTGAATATTTTGCAACTATTAATAAGGTTGGAATTTCCTATTTCAATTTCTTTTTTAATACTAAATTGGATAGGGAAAAATTTAAACATTATCTTTATGTGGCACCAATATTCCATAAGTGGGAATGAAAATATTAATTAAGCCTTGTGCACCTTGTGTCAAAGTAGGAACTACCTCGCGGGATCAAATTTCTCTAAAGTGAGAAATATCTTGGGATGGATGGCCTCTCAATGGATCTTTTAAGAGGATTTTTAGACATTATTGGGGATGAGTGCATGGGGAAAGGTATTCAATACATGATACCAATAGAAGTAAAATATGTATCTGTCTGGAATAATCTCCATACCCTTTTGGATGTCAATACATTGTTAGTACATATCTCTTTGGATCGACAATGTTGAGATAGTGAATACTTGGGACAAAGTGGGAAGATCTTGATTTCTTGGGAGGATTTTAGAACACAATTGATTATTTATGGCATAAAACTACGGGATGGGAAATATAGTTTGATATGGGGAGGGAATCATCATTCAAGTATTTACTTAGTTAAACTTGGATACAAATATCTTACTTGTTTTAATGATGTTGAGGCTATCAATTGGCAGTGGAAATGGGTGTGGAAATCTAATGCTCCTCCTAAGATTAATATAGCCACCTAGCTTCCTCTTATCATTGAAATTTGTCTTCGGATATTTAGAGGAAAGGTTGGGAAGTGACCTAGAGGTATCCTTTATGTGAGGAGTGGTCTAGATCTATCGACCACTTGTTCATACAATGTCTCTTTACTAAAGAGTTTTCAAATTATGGTACTAGCTTAGCTCTTATAGGTCAAGGAAAATTGGGAGGGTTAGGAATTGGATTTAGAATTATAAGTATGGACCAATATATCCGAAGGAGATATGTTAGCACAAAATCTTCTTCTAGATATATAATGTGGTCTATATGTAGCACACAATGAGGCACTATTTCTATGGAAGGGGGTAAAGACAACTTCGATATTCTTGAAATTGAAGGAAACTCTTCCTCCAAATGATGAAATAGTAAAAGAGAAGCCTCCCTAGATATTAGTGTCACCTATTATCCAAAGAGAAGAGTCCCTAGATATTAGTGGCACTTATTAGCCAAAGAGAAGCCTCCCTAGATATTAGTGGCACCTTATTTGATGTGGTTACAAAAGTTAATCTAGGTCAAAGTGGTGTAGGTGGACATCTTCTCCTCTTGGATAATACAAAAATATCCTTCAAGTGAAGGCTCAACATGAGTACAAATAATAAGATAGAGTTGAGGGATATGAATTTATTACTCACTGTTTCTTTTGAGAAGGCATTAGGGACTTGGATGCATTGGACACTCCATAGTGACCATTGGACAACTAAATATTGTTTTGCAAGATCACAACATACATCTTCTAGAATGCATGGAAAAGTCGAGAGACATCTCCACAATATTTAATTCTACATATTTCTCTCATATATAAGGATATCTAAACTATGAGGATGATGGATTATCTAAGGGGGATGTTGACATGGAAAAAGGTAGATTGGAGGTGAGGATGAATCTTTCTTATGGGACCCAACTCTATAAAGTTTAGGGACTCATTCTAATTTGCAAAATTCATTCTATGGACTAGTTGGTATTGCAAATTAGTCATATATATATATCCTATTTGGGAAGACTAGTAATGAGACTAGTTGATTCTGGATTTGATAAATGACAAGATTAAAGGTGCCAAACATACAAATGAATGATGTTTTCATTGAGAGTTGTTACGGAGTTAGGACTATGGTGGAAATTAGATGTATGTATTAGGTTATTAGGCTTATTTTGTTCACTACATACATACATACATACATACATACATACATACATACATACATACATACATACATTCATATATATATA